>JAUELO010000029.1:0-11826 GCA_032357855.1 Amphibolips quercusostensackenii | reverse complement strand
ACGTTTCTCAATTTTTTATGGTTGTGTAGACTGTAATCACTGCGACGCCGCATCCATCTGATATGATCGATACAATATGGCTTTAGGTTGCATCATCTATTTATATGGATCTCAGAACCATCACGGATAAGAGTTCTCATCCATTGCTATGGTCATGACATCCATATCTCTTTGCTCACCCAGCCAATGCATGCAATCAGCCGTTTGACAAACATAGCCTTGTTTTCGAGTACAGAGGTCTGTGGGACCTGATCCATTTTAGTACAAAAATGAAATCGCATCTCTACTTAGAGGTTAAAGTTCTAAAAGTCTAGTTAATTTATGTAAATAATGCATTAGGACGAAGAAGAGGCACCAAGGAAATTTAGTTCTTATTCTTTGATTTTAAGAATTTTTCCTCTAGCGTTCTTGGCAGATGTTTATGTTGTTCAAGTAAATTAACAGAAATATTTCCCACAACTAAAAAAAAAAACAATTCATTTTGATCATAGAATACTTTCTAATTCCTCTGCAATTAGGCTTGTGATACACATTATAAAAATTACATGACACTTAATTGGCTGGCGCGAGTGGATTGCGCTTTTGCAGATAGATTTCCTGGGGCTCGAATGAATGCGATCGATCCTCGAACTCCGTATCGATAAGTCTGTTTACCATCGACACTATCGCGAATCGTTAACTCCTTGTCTCTCGCTCGTTAACGTAAGCCAGGCCTTTGGCACTTGGTTACGTAATTAAGCAAGTAGCTCACCACAGTGATAGGTTGCCTAAGGTATAATCTAATCTTGTCTCTTCCGGAGGTTCTGTTTACGCTTTTTTAGGAACTGCTGATAAGAAACTAACGATATGTTAATCACTCTTCCAATATGTTGGTGAAGAAAAAGAGAGCAAATGTTCTATGATTATACGCGCTAGAATAGGTGCATACTACCATAGGTTATGGTATTAATGCTATTAATAATTACCACGACTATGATCAGTAATTACTAACACATAGAACTATCATAACATGTATGTGGTGTTTGATTATCTTAAGACGAATCTTGTACATCTTAAAAGAGTTGTAAAATAGTTTGATGGTGTTAAACTCAAGATAATGATAGAGTGGTTAGTAATTAGCAATATCAAGGATCACAGCGAGTAAATAGGTAATTTAATTTTGGGTAAAAATGGGAATTTTCCAAAAAAGAAGATTAAAAAAGGATTTAGTTTATTATTAACAAGTTTTCATAAGTGATGTCAATTAAGGCGAGAAATGGCAAGGCGGGCATCGAGGAAAGCATGGCAGGATAACTCAAGGCCTCGCATTTCGAGTCAATTCAAGGCGGCCAAAATTCAAGGCCTTGAAAAGCGGGGATTCGCCTTGGGCTTGTCTTGGCGGGTTGAGTTTGCTCCGGCAGAGGTGTATTTCTGCTTCGCTAAAACGACCGCTTAGGAAGGAGGAATAAATATAAATATTTGAAGGGTGATTGGAGGAGCAATTTCTAAACTTTTTTAAACAAATTACATTCGCCTGTAATTGTGAAAACTTGTAGATTCCAAATATTTCACTTTCGTATCGTAAATTCAAAAATGTTTAAAAAATCTTCTTCGTAATTTCGGCGAGCTAACAGGCAACACACTACTGCTGAGAAGGGGTAGGGTGGCTCTGGCCTCAGAGTACGGGATTTTCATTCAACAGTAAGTGTTCGCGCATCTAGTAGCAGTGAAAACTCAAGCCTCCAAGGCAAGCCCAAGCCAAGGCCTTGAGTTTGAAGGCCTCGACATTTTCAAGGCATACCCAAGACAGCACTTCCTTATATTCAAATCATAATCAGCACTTATTTATTATTCATCACCATCTTAAAGAAACAAATCAACTTTTATTTTGAAATAAAAAACGACATTAAAACTTACTGAAACAATATTGAGCCAAAACCGATTCATTTTGAACAAAACAAAAAGCATTGAAAGCAATTATGACATGAATATTGAAACCCCTTGTATTTTCTGTATAGTAGCATCATTTCTCTATCAAATTTTCTAGTAATTTCTGTGTTTGTTTATGTTTTTTATCTAGTGTTAACAAATCTATTGATTACTCCAGCACTTTCTAATGACAAAAATAGATTTTAAAAATTCGAAAAGATCAAGGATTGAAAAATATATATAAAAAAAAGAATTTAAAAATGCTTATGTTTACATATTTTTTAATGTACTTTTATTAGCAGATACATTTTGATTCCTTATTATTATTAATTTTTTTCTAGTGTATTCTTTTTAGTACAGCGACCTGAGTCGTTAAAACTATTTTTTAGGTAAGCTAGGAAGAAATAAAAACACAAAAATAAAAACACAAAAATGGCTACCAAAAATGAACTAAAAAAATTTCTTCAAATTAAAAGAAACATCTTTTAGTCAAAGAAACTTTTTTTTGACTGACAGCCAGCGAATATTTTTCTTTGATTCAAAAAATATTTTCTTTGACTCAAATCAAAATTTTTCTGAGTAGACATTTAAATTTGTTTTAAATGTACTTTTATCAGTTGAAAGCTCTCAGATGTTCAAAACATTTTTTAATTTCAGCTAAAATCATATTATAGTGTAAAAAACAGACATTAAAAAACATGTTATTCCTGAAAACAAAAAATTTATAAAGATAGAAAATTCTTCCAAATACGTAGTTTGATATCATGACATACAATAAACAAACTTGAATTTATTTTACGTTTTGCGTACTTTATTACGTATTTTGAAAGTATTAAAAATGAGTAAAAATTCCTATTTACTTATCGCAGGCTTCACAGTCTCACCTCTTTTTCTCGTTTTTCCACTTAATTGCGAACTTAATTAATGAAATCCAATATGAAATTGAACATCCATTATTTTTGGTTGAACCTTCATTCTTCATGGTTGAAAAGTCTATTATATTATTAGTTGAGGATTTATCAAAAATTTTCTAAAAATTTTATTATTTAATTGGAAATATAATTATTTGGTTCAAAATTTAACAATTTTATTTAAAAGTCATTCTTTTGGGTTGAAAATTCAACTATTTTGCGGCACAATCGTCTTTTTGGTTTAAAAATTTATATCTTTCGGTATAAATTTCAATATTTCATGGTTAAAAATGCATCTGTTCAGTTGAATATTAATCAGCTTTTGTTAAGGATTCAACTATTTTATTGTAGACTTATCCTTGTTGCATAAATTAAACTGTTTTGAATTTAAAATTAAAATATTTTTTGATTGCAATGTTTTTTTAAAGAATTTATTCATTCATAGTAGAAATTTGTATCGACTTTGTCAAAAATTATTCTTTTTTTCAATTCAACTGCTTTTTATTTAAAATAAAAATTTTTGGTCGGAACATCGACTACTACATTTTTCGTTGAGAATTCAACTTTTCTGCTTAAAAAATGCATTATCTGGTGGAAGAGTTTATTATTTTGTTGAAAATTCAACAATTTTGTAAACAAGACATCCTTTTTTGTTGAAAATTCAACAGTTTTGTACAAAAATGGTCTTTTTCAGATAAAAATTCAACTATTTATTTGAAAATTTACTTTTTTGTTATGAATTTATTTATTTTTATTAAAATTTCAACTATTTGGTTAAGAATTAAAATATTTGTTTGAAAATTAACTTTTTGATTGAAAATTATCATTTTTGGTTTGAAAATCTAACTGCTTTCTAGAAATATAGTCTTTTTGTTGAAAATTCAACAATTTGATATAAAACTTAAATATTTGGTTGAAATTTAATTTTTTTTGGAGCAATTAATCTTTTTAGTATGAAAATTGAACAATTCGATAGAAAATTCAACCATTTGTTCAAAAATTCAAATATTTGGTTGAAAATTCATATTTTTGAAATAAAAATGTTACTGTTTTGTAGAAAATTCGACTTTTTGGTTTGAAAACTCAACTATTTTGTTCAAAATTAAACTATTTTGTAGAAAATTCTTTTTTTTGTAATAAAAATTCAACCATTTTATAGAAAATTCAACTATTTAATAAAAAATTGAAAGGTTTGTTTAAAAATTCACTATTTTGTTGAAGAGTCGTATTTCTGTGTTGAAAATGTAACTGCTTGGTTGAAGAATTGTCTTTTTGGCTTGAAAATTTAACAATGCAGTAGAAAATTCAACTATTTAGCTAAAAATGAGCTTTTTGGGATAAAAATTCAATTATTTTATAGAAAATTAAACTATTTGGTTGAAAATCCAAACATTTATTTGAAAACGCACTATTTTGTTAAAAATCATACCTCTGAGTTAAAAATTTTACTATCTGGCAGAAAAATCGTCCTTTTGCCTGAAAAATTAAACGATCTGATAGAAAATTCAACTATTTGGTTGAAAATTAACATTTTTTTTTTAAATTTGTACTTTTTCGTCGAAAATTTCACTACTGAGTTAAAAAGTATTTTATTCTTAAAAATGTACCTATTTAAAAAAAAAATCGTCTCTTTAAGCTAAAAGTTTAATTACTTTGCAGAATGTCGTCTTTTCGGCATGAAAACTTAACAATATAGGAGATAATTCAAATGCTTAGTTGAAAATGCGTTCTTCTTTCAAAACTTATATTTTTGGAATGTAAATTTAACTGTTATATAGAAAACTTGTCTTTTTATCTTAAAAATTTAACAGTTGAGTAGAAAAATCAACTATTTTGTTAAAAAATTATGTATTGAAGTTCTAAGCATTCAAATAAATGAAATATATTTCTCTAATTTTACTTTATCCATTAATATTGTTACAACTACAATTTAAAATATGCATTGTATTTTTGTTTTAATAATACATCATATACCATAAAAATAAACAAACATTTAAGCACTTTTTCTAGTTTATAAAGTCACTAGTAAAACATCTCATTAATTTGAACGTCCAGAACTTAAGCACATTGAAGAATATCTTTTTTGGGTGAATTCAAATGTCTTTAATTAAAAAATTAATTCCTTTTTTAATTTAAATATCAACTATTACATCCTTCGATAAGAAATGATCTTTTTTAGTTAAAAATTCATCTACTTGGTAAAAATTTAAAAAACGTTTTCAAAGATTTACTTTTTTGTTGTTGAAGATTAATCATTTTAGTTGAAAATTTGTCCCTTTGGTTAAGAATTTATTTAGGAAATATTTAAAACTGGTATTATCAAATACAATCTCTTTCAAATCGTTCTAAAAAGGCTCAAAGTTCTCAATTTTTGTTGTTTAAAGGGATTTTTCAAATTTAACGTCTGCAGTTGGATGACCAATTGACAATTATTATTTTATACCATTATTATTATTACTTTTTGTCTTCCTTGTACATTTTCCAGTATAATTCATCCTTTTCAAATTTTTTATTCTGTTGAAAATTAAATATCATACGGAAAATAAAAGAGATTTAAGAGTCGCATGGTCATTAGAGGATTAATTATACTTTTCCACACGCACCGTGTGTGGAAGTAATGAAGTTTCACACTCAAAGTCCAAGCCACCTCCGAGCAATGGCACGGATTTGATTAATTCATGGAGTTGTCGGGTTTGGACTGGAAAAGGCTTGCGTATCTTTAAAACGCATAACAAGATTCTGCGGCAAAAAGGGTAAACAATGGTAAGCTCTGTGAGCCTTTGGCGACGCAACGGTTACACGGTTTTGTCATAAATTTCCATTTCGTCCAACCACGTAAAACACCACTTTCATCACCAGAGCTTTCGTCGATCAACTAAATTTACGTTACGGTGCTTAAAATAGCTTTCAGTGCAATGCTAAAGAGAAATCAGAAAACTTAATCTACTATTCCCAATAAAGTTAGTATCACCCTCCATATTTTAATTATGTAAACAGTTTTTATTGTCGACCACAGGGGTAAAGAATTAAAAATTCGCAATTTTTTGTTTTTTTGCAACGTTTCGTCAGCTTGGTTCGCTGACCTCTTCAGGATAAAATTTTATTGAAAACACAAACATATAGGACCAGTACAAACCAAACATTGTAAATAATGTTGAAAAAAGTTTTTTCTAATATACACTTTACCTTATATTATTCGATCAAAAGATCACATCTAGTTAAAATTTCAAATTGACAAAACAAATTATATAATTTTGTCAACTAGTCTAAATTTAAAAATTGACGTTTGCACGTTGTCTAGTAAGGTGAGGACGCTAACTGAAGGTCCTGAGAATTAGGGGTGGTATTTATACTCCAAACATGTATATTAGAATACTAGCATATCAAACTGTGTGAAAGTAAATACAATTATATGGATATCATAGTTTTAAATTTTGTAACGCTGGGTTATACCTATGATTCAATGCATAAATGTCTTCTTTTTTATTAATACTATTATTATTGATCTTAATATATATCATTTCAGAAATTAATCGTTTTTGATCATTAGCTTCAAAATCAAAAATTTTAGTGTTTTTCCAATCGAATTAATAATTGTGAGAGCTACAATGTACATTTATAACTGACTCCCTTTTTTTGTTATTTTTATGATCTTTTATACGTGCATCTAGCATTCTTTTGGTTTCACTCACATAAGGAACAGAGCAATTTTCTCAACAAATTTTATAAACAACATTCGTATGATCCCATATTTTTGACAAATCTTTACCTAGCTTAACAATACATGACAATGAAGGTTTAATCGAAGATATTACAAAAATGTTTAATTTTGGAAACAAATGAGAAGTGTTGTAAAAAACCTTTTTAATGTATAGCGAACAAACTTTGGTTGACGGTCCAATAATTGTTTTCGCGCAGAGTTGTTTTGATCAGGTGGACATTTTATTTTTAATGTACGGATCTTAATTTGTTGATCAATAAAATTTTTAGGATAATCATTATTTCGTAATAATTGAGTGAAAATTTTCAAATTTTTAGTATGAAACTTTCTGTGTGATAACTTTATTGCCCTGTCAACCAAGTTCAATATAACGTTCTTTTTTACTTGTGTTTTTAATTAATTTTTAATTAACCGTTCGTCCTGATAGATTTAACTTCTGGTACCAATTAGTGATAATATTATTTTCTCTTATTAGAGATATATCTAAAAAGTTAATTTGACTGTTTTTTTCAATTTCAAAAGTAAAATGTGAGTTATTGTTAAAGGAATTAAATGTGTCAATAATTAAATTGATGTGGTCTTTTTAAGACATGAAATCGGATCATCCACGTAACGATAATAAAATGTAAGCGCGACCCCATGTTGATGTTTCAATATTCTTATACAATAACTTTCCAGGTCATCCATAACCATATCTGCAAATAAGGGCGAAATAGGTTAACCCATCGAAGTGCCATAAGTTTGTTAATATATATTTTTATTAGAAACGAAATAAGTATTTTTCAAAAAGAAATTCTGTACACTTTCTCATCTCTTCGAAAGGAATTTCACAATTAAAATAAATGTAATGAAACCTTCTATCAAGACTTTCTAACACTAAGGAGCATAAACATTTGTAAATAAAGAACTCACGTCTAAGGACATAAGAGTATAGTCATCATCAGTTACTATACTTTTTAATTTTTTTAAAAATCTAGACTATTGTTAATATATGATTCAAGAGTTTTCATAGCATTTTTTAGTTTTTCATATATAACCTTTGCCAAATAGTGAATTGGACTGTTAATTAGAGAAATAATAGCACAAAGTGGTGCATTTTCCTTATAGATTTTCGGTAAGTCGTAATATTTAGCGAACATAGTATTGGTGCAAGTAAGCTCATTATTGTGGTATTTAAATTGTAAGAAGTCATTATCATTCAAATCTTTTAAAATTTTAAAGTATTCTCTTGTAATTTTTAAGAGGATTTTTATTCAATCTTTTGTAAATATTATAATCTGATAAAATGTTATTCCTTTTTTTTTAAATAATCTTTTTAATGCAAGCAAACAGAAACATTTCCTTTATCAGCAACTGTTAAAAATACATCCGAATTTTTCTTGATAAAGGATTTTGTAATTTTGAATTTTCTCGCAAAAGGTCTTTCCTCGACAAAGATATGAGTGTCTTGTTTTATATCAATACATATATTTCTAGTCACTTTATCTCTTATTTCGTTTTTAATAAAATCCGCAATGTCTAGGGATTGTAAGGATATTTCTATATTTTTTGTCGTATTAATCCCATCTTTGGCGGAAAATTACGAAGGAATACTGTGATTTGGACCTAAAAATACGATATCAATGACCTCAGTAGGAGTTTTTTTTCGAGTCAGGTTCTTAACCCAAAAGTCTCTATTTAAGCTTTTACAACGGTCGTTTTCTGTTTGCAAAGTTTCAAATTTTTGTTTGTGATGAATGTTACAATTACGAAGAATGGTTTTAAATTTTTTACTAGACAATTCTAAAAAAAAGTTGTACAGTGTTATTTTCAATTCCAGAGTTTGAAACTTGTTTTTTAATGTTTGTCAGTAATTTCTTTAAATATTGAATACGGTGATGAATATAACGGATTTCTAATTTTTAAATTTTTGCTGATGTATAATTTTTGTATGCGACAAAATTTTTTTACAAGAGTCACTATAAAAAGAAAAACTTTTTTGATAATGTGTACACAAATTTTTAATGTGATGTGGAATCAAGTCGTTATACCTGCGCCTCAAGAGCATCGTTGAGAAGAAGCTTCAGCTATGCGTCGACTAGTAGATGAAAATTGTTTCAAAAGTAGCATAGTATTTTTTCCATACTCTTGTTCAATATGTTGAAAAAACGATGGCGTGTTTGGTCGTGCAAGGTCTGTGTTAGATACAGGACTCGTATTATTTCCAAAAAAGTTAGTATCACCCTCGATATTTTAATTGTGTGAAAAGTTTTTTGGCGATCACGGGGGTGAAGAATGAAAAATTCGTAATTATTTGTTTTTTGCAACGTTACGTCAGCTTGGTTAGCTGACCTCTATAGGCTAAAATTTTATTGAAAACACCAACATATAGAATTAGTACAAAAATAAATTTGTAAATAATATTGAAAAATGTTGGTTTTTATTATACACTTCACCTTATATTATTCGATCAAGAGATCACATCTAGTTAAAATTTCAAATTGACAAAACAAAATTATATAATTTTGTCAACTAGTCTAAATTTAAAAGTTGACGTTTGCACGTCGTCTACAAAGGTAAAATAGTCGTTAAAAATAAAATAAATATAACTAATTGATTAATGAGGGTAAGTCTCTCATTTTTTAAATTAAAAGTTCAGTAGCTGATTATTAAGTCTTTCAGAGTACCATATCAGTTTATCCCCTGAGAATGATTAAACGATACCTATAAAAGGAGTTTTGGTAGTTTGTAGGTAGATTTATCATAATTTAACTGCGAGAAGGTTGGAAGGCGAGATATTCGAAAAAACGAGGGGATTGCACACAGTATAAAAAATAAAACAGCGAATGGCAACCATGGGAATCAGAAGTATGTTTTTCCCTATCATGTTTTCGATCTCAAGTCATTCGTTGAGAAAAAAATTTAAGAAATCGTCATCAAGATATTAAAATTAAAATTTAGAGCTGAACTCAGGAAGTGATCCCTTAACCCGGGAAAATGAGGTTAAACAGGCTGATTTTTATAAAGATTTTTTATGAAAATAAAAGGTTTCCCGGCAAAAATGCCTAGTATGTAAGGCACCTTGTATTTTTCTCAAGAACGCTTCATCCCGAACAGGAACGGGAATCGTGTATTATCACCAAAAACCATCTCCGGAAAGTAATCCTACATAAGCACGTAGATACCCCTAAACTATGAAAAAAGCTCGTGCCAATTCGGAAAAAATGTATTTTTTTGTCTTCTAAAAGACGAACCAAAACATCGTCCTAAACGACACTAGCCTTGAACGTTTGAGTAGCGTCTTTAAAAGGGTCTGTGGCCATCACGCGGCCGATACCTGGCGACGATCAATCGATTTCAAATTCCAACTTCAAGTCGCCTTTTCTAGTAAATATTAGTTTAAACAACTGGTTTCTCATAAACATATGTCCACAAGAATAAACATTGAAAACTCTTCTCACCCCATCTGAAATGACCATACATTTTCGCAAACCTACAAAACTATTATTTTATAACAAAATTCAAGATCAACTTGAGAGTCCAACCAACCTATTAGCAAGGATTCTTCCAAAGACCTACCCGTTGATAATAAATGTATAAATCACCAAAAAATCCAGCATTTAGTGGTGCATTGTAGAATTCGTTACAATGTTCTCAAACAAAATTCTGCAATAATTTCAAAAGTTGATAAATATGGTTCCTCAATAAGATAAATAAAAGAAATGATATAGTTCTAACAAACACGAAAAATCACTATCACTGGGGGTACTTTCTGAATTTGATATTTTTAACAACAGATTTTTCAATTAAGTAGATGCAGCAAGAAATAAAGTGACTATACCCTTGACAAAGTATCCTTACAGGGAAAATTGTCTGAATTTAATAACAGGGATTTTACGAATATTTTACATTCTTGTGCTCAAACAATGCAAATAATTCCGTGGATAACATAATAGTTCTGCCTCAAAATTTTTATTCGATTCAATACAATAAGGGATAAAGTGTCTTGGAAAATTTATTTGAATTCCATTTGAGTAAAATGTGTGTCATTGTATCAGTGCACGCAATTTGAAGAATAAAATATTTTTATTTGTTATGCTGCTGGGACTTTTAACATTTATTTAAATTCAATAACTGAGAAACGTGTGTGATTGTCCCAGTGTCCAAAATTTGAAAAAAATATTTTTGTTTATCAAATATATTACCGGGGATAGTCGCAAAAAATTATTTTGAGTACAAAAATGAAAATATTTTTTCAAACTGCTGTCACTGGTCTAATCACACACGTTTTACTGTAATGGAATTTGAATTAATTTCCCGAGTTCCAGTAGCATTAAAATCTAGTATCGGGATTGGTCCCAGAAAATTGTCTTGATTCTGAAAAAGAAAAAAAAATTTTCAAATTGATTGATTTTTCAGTGAATTGTACATTTATTACTAACCTAGGGCTACTCGGATAAATATTTAAAGTAATCCTTGTAGTATGAAGTTTGGGCTCTTAAGTTGTGTATTAATTTTATTACAACATAATATAACATCTTCTACATTGGACCTGCACGACTAGTTTTGTAGGTTTGTAAAAATGTATCATCATGTTAGATGGAATGAGAAGAAATGTCAATGTTTATTTTTGTGAACGTCTGGTTATAAGAAACACATTTTTAAAAATTAATATTTATTAAAAAAAGCGACTTGAAATTTGAATTTAAAATCTATTGATCGACGCTACGTGTCGATCGTGCGACGGCCTCAGACAATACTAACAGCACTACACAAACGTGCGAAATTAATGTCATGTTTAAAAATCTTTTCAGTAGTTTAACTCGTTTTTCAGTAATGATCCGTAGTATATCCGTAGAAGGTATTTCGGTTTATTCTCAAAAGAAAAAGAAGCACATCTCGGTCAAAACGACACGTGCCGTTTTCATAGTGTAAGTGTATCCATGTGCCAATATAGGATTACTTTCCAGAGCTGGGTTTTGGTGATAATAAACTTTTACAGTCAAAACAATTAAGGAAATCGTTATCAGGATAATCAGATCAAAAGTAAGAACTAAATATAGGAACTGGTCATCAAATGTTTCTCTTTAAGTACCATACAGTCCTGGTTTATAGGCTTCTAAAATCAATAAAAATGAATAATAAATTGCCCTAACAAAGACAAGAATTATCTGGAAACCGATAAGAGGAAAAAAATTGTGAACCTGTGGAAGCAGAGCCTGAATTCAGAATACAGGATACTTCGGCAAACAGAAGCGAATTTCAATGAGGAAGAAATCGTTGCTGATGATTATTTCATTCGAAGGG
>JAUELO010000027.1:1690714-1706153 GCA_032357855.1 Amphibolips quercusostensackenii | reverse complement strand
GTCTGGCTGCGTGTTACATAAATAACGTTACTCCCCAAGCCGCACCTCGCATTTGCGGCAAACCAAGCTGGCGTTTGGTTCCCAGGATCGCTGCATGAATATTCACTTAGAGCTAAACCATTTTCAGAAATAATACCGGAAAGTGTTTTACACATTAATAACTCCTTTTTCTGCGGACCGACGAAATAAAAAATTTATCATCTCTAAAGCCCATCCAAACCCCAGCCAAGCTTGGCTCACACTTAAATTTATATCCCCTTGAATATGAATCTCCTATTCAAAACAAAATATATTCCTTCGCCTTATCCTCAACGATTGTAAAAAAATAACATCCAGAATCTTAAAACCATAAACGAAAAACTGGTTAAACCGGTGTCTTGACTCTCGACAGATCAACAGGTGTCCCCCACCTTAAGCTCTTCTCGAAAGCGTACCACGCGGGAATCGCAAAAATCGGGGTCAGGTCGAACTTTTCCCGATAAAATCAAAGTGGTGTTGTGGAAAAATGCGAAATTTACCTTCGCGATTTGGAATAGCGCCTGCCTTCTGTGTCGCTCCTGCTTCATCTCGCCTTTCTCTCCAGATCGTTAAGGGTTTATAATCCAGAAACACTGTCGACGTGTAATCGTAAATAACGGATCGTCACTTGAAACTGCATTGATTAGAATCGCAAAGCACACCGAGCGTCTTCATTGTCGCGAGTACACTTAACTTTTACTCGTTTTTTCGGGAAAAGAGGCACTACACGTAAAGAGGAACACTCGAAGGTACTTTCTGACGCGGGCGTCGATGCAACAATGCCTGGATAGGGCCCCGCCGGCTTGAAAGCGACGGCAGCGCCGCGGAGGACTCCAACGAACAGGTGAGGAACTAAGAACACGGGTCCGCTGTTGAGAGACTATAGTTATTTCAGTGGAGACTTCGATGCCGAGGAAGCATTCTATAGGTATAGGCTTTGGGGTAAGCTTTCTATAGTTTGCGTAGAAAGTATATAGACTATAGAGGCTGGAGTACTACAGTGTAAAGAACCGGCCATCTTTACTACGAGGACCGGCGTGGGTGAGAGAGGCCCCGGGTCAGTTGGATTTCAGGTGGAGGGGAATGAAAAGAGGGATTGGGGGAGAGGAGGGTGTGAGAGGAAAAGGGGAATGGGTCGAGGGCTTGGGGAGAGAGGGGACCTAAGACCCAGGTATTGAGTGGCGAGGGAAAAGTGGGAGCGGGACTCTAAGGGGATTTTGAAGACGAGGAAGAGAAGAACCGGTAAAGAAAAGTCTCACGACTACGTTTTACGCTATGCTACGTTACTCCGCTACGAGTTCGTTACGCAATTTGATTTGGGAAAGAATAAGTAATTTGGGGTTCACTTCGTATTTCACTTGAAGTTTATCCGAAGTAGTATCTTGCAGGGACCAATAGAAGGGGGACCTTGAACCAGGGCGTCGTCGTGTGTACGAGTATTGAGTACGAGGCCTACCATGCGTAAAACGTGTATGGAAATTAGGGGAATGTATATTTCTGATTTTGTAGATGTAGGTGATGCCCGTGTAATTGGGATGGGAAATTAGTGTCATTGGAAATTAAATGGATGGAAAAGTAAGAAGTTGGATGATGGCTTGGGAATAAATTAAATTTGAGGTGAGATAAGGATGGATGATTGTCGAGTTGGGAAAGAACTCCCGTTGGAGAGTAGATGCTACATGTCATATATGAAAAAGACACTAAATAACGGATCTCTCGCACAGGCAATTTTAAACTTCAAGGTTAAAAACATTTTTTTAAGTTAGCATCTTTTCTCATTTTTTCAAATTTTGATTATATTATGTTGAATAACCATCTTATGTAACTGAACTTTGTAGCGTTTATAAACGGCAATATAAAGTAATGTTTTTTAAAATTACTAAAGTTAATTTTTTAGTAATAACAAAAAAAGTTTTATCCCAATATTTTGATCAAAAATTTCATTTTATCAATAGAAGTAATAAATGAAATAAAATTTGGGAAAGTCACATTTTTTTTAACTTAATAAACTTTTCTAAGTGGCATTCTTTCGTTAGGGATATGAGGATGAAACTTTTTTTGCTATTGTCCTGCATCAAATACAAGTAATTTGTGAAATAAAATCCGAGAACCGAGTGTTATGGGAAAATTAGAAAAAAAATTAATACATTAGAAGTGAGTGTGTGGATGAAACGTAGTTATAATAGCTCGATTACCGTTTATAAAATAATTTCTTACTTTATTTTATTGTTAAACAATTTATTTTAGTAATTTAAGAAAATATTTTGTAGTTTCGTTTATAAATATGTTGCGAACTTCAGTAACATACTATTTTTTAGTACGATTCAGTTATCATTTTATAACAATTTCAAGTTTTTCATGTTTCTCAATTTGAAAAGATTCTAAATATAATAATTTTGGAAAAATTTCACATTTATTGTTCCGAGCTTTTCTGACATTAAAAAAATAATACAAATTTGTAGGGTTTGCTAAAGATACAATCAGTAAAGTTTGTCTACTCTAAAGAACTTTAAAGATTCAAGAATTTTTGATAAGTTTCTGTAATTTGTTTAACAACTTTTTTTTTAAATAGGTGAGAATTTAAAAATTATGACTTGAATAATTAAGAGACAATTTTAATTTTAAAAAAAGCTTTATGTTTTTATTATTTAAAAAATCAATTTAGAAAGCTTTAAAATACGAACGCTTATGTTTCTAAAAAATATCCCCATCTTAAAGATGACCGCAATTTAAAAAGTCTAAACATAACAAATTTTGAGTTCTAAAGCTTTAAATATGAAAAATATCAATAATTTTTTCAATTTGGATTTTTTAAGGTTGAAATGAAATCGAAATAAAGAAGCTTAACGGAATTAAATTGAAAAATAAATATTTTTCAGCACCATGTAATTTAATTTGTAAGTCAATTTCAAGTGGACTGAAGCAAAAACTGTTATCCTGTCTCACTGATGTTATTAAAGTTCTTTGTAATTTTTTTCCTTTTCTAAAGCAAATATGTAACTCATAATTTTAAATATTTTAATAATTCTAAGGTTGTTTTTCATACACAGAAAAACTTGAAAACATGATTTGAACAATTAATAAAATAGGCTAATATATGGATACTGCAGCTTTTGGCTCTCAGATTCAGAATCATAAATCTTACATTTATTTGGATATCACCAAATTAAAATATAAATTTAAAAAATTTAATTTCACTTAAATTAAGAGCCTAGACCGTAATTGAATTACACTGATCAAATTTATGTGTTTTTTACATTTAGAAAGTTTTATTTTCACCGTAAACAAGGTTTCAAAATTTTTCAAGGAATTTTAAACGATTTCAAGGGATTACAGATTCTTGATCTCCATCACATTTTAATCCCATCTGATTATGTATCGAGAAAATCTCGACTTTGTATGCACAAGATCAACATGCGTAACTAATTTGAAGTGATTTTAAGAGATTTTGAAATAATTGAAAAGAAGTAACAGGATTTCAAATAATTTTAATAGGTGCCGAAATAAATTTCCCGAATTTTTAAGGATTTTAGGACATTTTAATGGGATTTCGAGAAATTAAAGGTATTTAAAGGGATTTTTTATAAGATTTCAAACGATTTGCAAACATTTTAAAGAAATTTTATAAATTTGGAGAGATTTCACGGACTTTCAATAATTTCACGGGATTTCAAAGGATTTAAAGAGATTTCAAAACATTTCAAAGTATATGCACGAAATTTAGAGGATTTTATCATATTTAAAAGTATTTAACGGAATTTCAAAGGATTTTCACATATTATAAAGTATTTTATGGGATTTCGAGAAATTGTAATGGATTTAAAAAATCTGAATATATTTGAAGGTATCTCAAGCCATTTGGAAAGATCCCCACGGATTTTAAAGATCACAGCAAGTTTTACAGAGATTTCAAAGATTTTTGCGGGATTTTTTAGATTCCAAGCGATTTCAAGGATTTCAAAAGATTTCAGAAATCTCAAAAAATTTTAAGGGATTTATAAAATTGTCAAAACAATTTACGGGATTTCAAAGGATTGCAAATATTTTCAGGATCTCCACGAGATTCTATGAAAGGTGTACACCAGATTCCAAATATGATTAACTTCACGAATCTATATTTATTGGACTATGTAATATAAAATATTTCTTAATAAAGAAGAAATAAAACAAACATTGACACAATTTCATAATATAAAAAAAAATGTGAGAAGCCAAAACAAGTTTCAATTAGCATATTTAAACAAAATAATTTGATAACGAAAATTTACGTAATAAATGACCCCCCCCCCCCAGTAATATAAACAAGACAAATTAAAAAAAAAAAAAAATTTACGAAGAAAAATTTACTTTTAACCAAACAGTTGCATTTACAACCATATAGTTGAACTTTTAAGCAAAAAAGACAAGTTTTAAACAAAATAGTTCGACTGTTAATTACACAGTTAAATTTTCAAAATAAAATTTGATTTTCAACCACAAAAATGCCGTTTTTACCATAAAAAGTACATTTTCAACCCAAAAGACGAATTATCTATAAACCCAGTTGAATTGTCGACTCAAAAATACAATTTTGCAATAAAAAAGTTCATCTCACACCAAATAGTTGAATTTTCATAAAAAATAGTTTAAATGTAAATCAAATAGTTGAATTTTTAACGGAAAAGTTAAGTTTAAACCAAGTAGTTGAGTTTTCAGCCAAAAAAGACAAATTTGTAACAATATGGTTGCACTATCAACCAGAACAGATCATTTATAAACAAACAGTTAAATTTTTAATAACAAAAAAAGAATAAATTTTTATTATAAAGATTAATTTTTTACCAAAAAGACACATTTTCAACAAAAACAAGAATTTTCCAGCAAATAGTTGAATTATTAACTACAAAAATCAATTATCAATAAAGAATATCAATTTTCAATAAAAAGTGAAATAGTTCTACTCTAAGTTAAAAAAGTAATTCTCAAACAAAAAAACTGTTTTCTTTTTTTTTTTTTTAAGAAAATAGTTCAATTTTCAACTAAAGAAATGAATCTTAAAAATAAAGTGCATTTTCAACAAAAGAATTAAATTTTAACCAAATAGTATTATTTTCAACCAGAGAAATTAACTTTCAAACAAAAATTATGGATTTTCAACAAAGTACATGAATTTTGAACCAAATAGTTGACTTTTCAACCAAGAAAATTAAATGTCTAAAAATAGAATAGTTACAGTTTCAACCAAACAGATGAATCCTCAACCAAAAGAATGATTTTTATAGGAGTATTTGGAACAAAAACTATAATACACTTTACAACCAAAAATAGTCAGATCTTCTTATCGGGTTCTATTAATTTCATTTCTCATTTATGCGAAAAAACGAGAAAACTGGGAAAAAGGGCAAGTTTCTTGAAAACAGGGTGAATAATACCAATACTTTAAAAAGGGAAAAGAGGGTAAATAGGGAATAGAGTCTGAAGAAGGGATATTTTTCGCAGAATTCGCTAACTTTGTTCAAATTTACCATCAGGAAACGTCCCCCCCCCCCCCCCGGCACCCTGCTACCAACCGTTGTTTTTGACGAAACCTCCTTCCCCCCTCTAATTGGTAACGTAGTTTATGGGCGGCCTAAAGTGTTTTTCACATTGAGAAAAACTTGAGATCATTTAATAATTTTAAAAAATTAGATTAATACGTAGACACCAGTATTTTGGCAGTCAGAATCAGCTTCATAAATCTCAAATTTTATTACATCTGTATTCCACGAATTTAAAAAAATATTTTTTCAATACAAATTGAATTTCAATTAAATTAAGAACATAGTCCTCGTCTTCAATTTAATTAAACTAGTCAAATATAGTTATTTTTTACATTTAGAATGTTTAAATTATGGATGAAAAATCATCCTTGTTTGGAAAGTGGATACATATTAAAGGCATTTTATCCTTTATAAGAAAGACACAAATTTCTTCAGATTGTAGTTTTAGTTCTTGCGTTTAAAATCATGGTTTGTGAAAAACTAGTTATTCGCCCCGGTTGACGGTGGTTAAAATTTCTTAAAAGCGAGCCAATCTTCAGTAGCCATCCTTTTCAAAAAAATTGCATGCCCGTGAAAACGGTTTAGTTATGGTAGAATTTTTTTTCAAAAAAAGACCCATAGAATTGCTCTGGATAGCTGTAAGAGAGAGGAACTTCATGGAAACGCGAAAAGGGGTCTGTGAAGCATTATGGGATATGAAAAAGGAAAGCGGAATCTTGGCAGGTTCATGGCGCCCCATTGTTATCGTTTGACCGCGTGTAGTTTCGAAAGATCTTCCTTGTTCCTTCTTATAGTCATAGTCCTTATATCCCTGTCAAGAATCGTCTGGGAACCGCCAGCGTCTCCATTTCAAGCCTCAAATCGAAGGATCGGCGCCCCATCGACAGAAGATCTTTTACACTTGTCAAGATTAGGATTATAGCCACCTGAAAATTCGAGATGGCTGCATTCCTTTGTCCAGATTTTTTTACATTTTTTCGTTATTTATACGCAGAATTTCCAACACACTAATGACGTATTTTCGCTTAATCACCAGCTAACTTCAGTTCGTCGAGTGCTGAAGGGAAAACAATAGAACTCGTAAAATTAAGTTTTTCACTATAAGTGTATTTGGAAAGTTTTTTTTTCTAGAAAATTATTTAATGAAATAATAAAATGATAAAAATGTCCCATGCATTTGGTGCTACGAAGTAAGGTAACTTGTCGATGAAATTAAAATGCCTAATAAAGTTTTAATTTATTCAAAAAGAAAAAAAAAGAAAAAGTTTACTCAATTTAAAGTGTCAAACACTAATCATCAAAGGCTTCCAAATTAAACTTATTAATCATTTAAAAATTTTTGAAAATAAACAAGGTTGAAACCTGACTTTCCCCAGACCAATTTTTCATTTTCCCTGACCGTTATAAATTTTTCTCTCTGACACGAAAACAGGTTTACACCTATTAGGTCTAGGAGATCAATAATATTGATTCGAAAAAAATTCATAAACTTTCAACCAAATAGTTGAATTTTGAACTAAATAGAAAATGAAAAAAGGAAGGAATTTTGAACTAAAATGATAAACCTTTAACCAAAAAAACGAATTTTAAGCAAAATAATTCAATTCACAGCCACACAGGCGAATCTTAAAAAGAAATTAATTTTCAATAAAGTAGTTTAACTTTTAACCAAATAATAGAATTTTCATCTAAAAAAAGATGATTTTTAACCAAATAGTTGAGTTTTCAGCTCAAAAAGATAAATTTTGAACTAAAAGTGTAAGAATCAAATATTTAGTTAAAAGAATTAATTAACAAGAAAAAAAGAAATTTTCATCAAAATAGTTAAATTTTCAACAAAGAAAAATTTCTCAGTCAATAAAGAAAAAAAATTGCAGCAAAAATGTTGAATTTTCAAGACAAAAAGACAAATTTTCTACAAAACAATTTTAACAAATATGAATTTTGAACAAAAAAGTTAATTCCCAACGAAATTGTTGAATTTTAAAGCAAAACCAAAACGAACTTTCTCCAAAAAAGTTAAATTTTCAGCCAAATAAATAAATATTCAATCAAAAAGATAATTTTTAAACCAAGAAGATTAATTTTCTACCCAAAAGATGAATTTTTATCAAAATATACGAATTTTCCACCAAATATTTGAATTTTTAATTTAAAAAATCAATTTTCAAAAAAAATGGAATAGTTAATTTTCGATAAAAAATAAATTTTTTTGACAAAATAGTTAAATTTTCTACTAGAGAAATAAATTTTTAACCAAGAAGATTAATTTTCTACCAGAAAGAAAATGAATTTTGAATAATAACCACATAAATTTTCAACAAAATAATTAAATTTTTAAACACAGAATTAAAATGTCCACTAAAATTATGAATCTGTATTCTGTTACCAAAAAAATGAATATAAATAGTTGAATTTTCGGCCAAAAA
Organism: Amphibolips quercusostensackenii; assembly: GCA_032357855.1. NCBI lineage: Eukaryota > Metazoa > Arthropoda > Insecta > Hymenoptera > Cynipidae > Amphibolips > Amphibolips quercusostensackenii. The sequence goes on along the minus strand of JAUELO010000027.1, from coordinate 1,698,187 downwards.
TATAAATTTTCAATGAAAACAAAATATTTTCTACCAAAAAAGAAAAAATTTCAACCATAAAAGATAAATTTTTAACTAGAAATGGAATAGTTAAATTTCTGTTTGTGTCTAGTCGTCTCGAAAAATTGGGTGAGTTGAAAAGGGGACGGACTAGTTGTCCCGAAAATTCGGTACGAATAGCCCAGCTTTTAAAAAATATTGGACTACTAGTATTCCAAATTTCGGGACGATGAAACACTTGATAAATTTTTAGTTAAAAAAAATTAATGTTAAACAAAAACACAGTTTTTAACAAAATAATTCAATTCCCAACCCAATAAAAATTTTTTCCGCTAAAATAACGAATAATCAACCAAAAAATACGAATTTGACGCAAAATAGTATAATCACAACCAAAACAGACAAATTTTTAACAAAACATTGTTATTTTTAGCCAAAAAAGTACAAAATGTTACGATAAGAGACGCATTTCTTATAACCTATTAAAAGAATTTTTAACTTAAAAAGATTAATTTTCAGCCGGAAGAGAATGGTGAAATTTTCAGTAAAAAAATCAAGCCTGAGTAAAAAGAAACGCGTGTTTTCATAAAAATGTTGAATTTTCAACCAAAGAAATGAATATTCAACCAAAAATATCAAATTGAACCAAGAAGATTACTTTTGTACCAAAAAATATGAATTTACAAACAAAAAGTTGAATTTTTAATATAAAATATTTATTCATTTCACAAATGGAATAGTTACATTTTCAGTTAAAAACAGTAATTTTCAACAAAATCTTTTTTGAACAAGAAAACCAGTTTTGAACTAAAATGAGGAATTTATAAAAAAAAAATGGATTTTCTATAAAACAGTTCAATTTTCAAGAAAAAAAAAAACATTATTCAACTAGAACCATTAACCAAAAATGAATTTTTGACAAGGTAGTTCCGCTTTCAACCAAGAAGTGGCATTCGCAGCCAACAAAGATGATTTTGTAACGAAAAATGTAATAGTTGATAATTTAGCCAAAAAAATATTTTGATTTTAAGCCAATAACAGTTTAATTCAACTAAAACAAACGAATTTTCAATGAAATAGTTGCATTTTTTACCAAAACAAGTAAAATTTTTACGTGAGAGATTAATTTTTAAACTAAAAAGACGAATTTTCAATCAAAAAAGGTTTTTGAGTCAGTAAAATAAAAATTTTTATCAAAAATGTTGAATTTTCATGCCAGAAAGACTAAATTTCTACAAAACAATTGAATTTTCATCTAAAAAGAATGAATTTTTAACAAAATGGTTGATTTTCCAACAAAATAATAAAATTAACTTCAACTTCAGTTTATTGAAAATTCCCTAACCCTTTTTTTGTTTTTCCCCTGACATTCTCTGACCAGTTTTAAATTCCCTAACATAAACACTGTCGTATTATAAATTTCGAGAAAATTGGTTGCCTAGCTCTCTGAACTTCGGAGGAATCAAACCCTTAACAGTCATTGCCTATTCCTGGACAGCCTGTTCAATTTTTCAAAACCAATATTACATTCTACGGAATATAAACAATGAGCTAATAAAGTGCTTCTTTCAATAATAAACAAAAAAATGCTTTAATTAAATATTCAATTAAAAATACCAATTGGCATTTCTTCTTCGTGCATCAAAGCCGTAAATTCGTAGATTCTGCGGGCACATAAAACTGTCGTTCATCGAACATAAAGGGCATATGGAACATAAATAGACGAAGCTTCTGCAAAACGTGGTCTTTTCACGGAGTGTGCTTTTTGTCGCATGAAATCGGAGTGGTTCTAGAAACCGGTTCTGCGACGATGTGCACAAATTCGAGCGCAGCAGTTGTTCATGCAAAAGAGACGGAAGTTTACGATGCAAAGATCGTATTTAATTTTTTGCGAAGGATATAAACACACTCGTAATCAAAGATTCTGTTTGGCTCCTTTTTTCTGATTCTTTTCTTCTTTTTCAAGGACTTGAGATTACTTCCGTCTACTCCTTTGTTCAACCGCCTAGCCTCCTCAGCGAAAATAGAGCTGTTCTCGTTTGAGATAGGAGACTAATAACTGCTTTTGCTCTTATAACACTGAAGTTGCAAATGAAAACTGTAATGTTATAAATTATGAAAAACAATTGGTTGCCAGCTCTCTGAACTTGAGAGGAATCGAACCCCCAACGGTCGCTCCCTATTGCGGAACTGCCTGTTTAATTTTTAAAAACCATGATTACATTCTACGAAATAAAAACGATCACCTAATAAAGTGCTTCTCTCAGTAGTAAGCAAAAAAATAATCCCATGAAATATTCAAGTAAACAATTAGGGAATTGAAAAAATGCATAAAACAGCAGGGGGAAAACACACGGAGCGACTTCCTGTGTCCGTAATACCTTTACTAGGTAAATGCCAGGTAAACAATTTAATCTCAAAATTGGATCACAATGATATGCACAGGAGTAAAAAAAATTTCACCAGGGTGGCCGAACAATTTTATTTTAAAAATTCATTGACTTTGCCCTGATTTTTTCCTGATCAATTTTTTATTTCCCATGACCAATAAGACAGAATCTTTTATAAACGGAATAAAGCAATTCCAGATAAAATTTTTTTATTTAATTGTTGATTTCAAGCAAAAGATATCATCTTTTAACAAAATAGCTAAATTGACAACAAATCAATTAACTTTTTAAGAAAATAGTTAAACTTTTAACCAAATGGTTGGATTTCCAAAAAAATAGATGGATTTTCAAGCTAAATTAAAATTTGGATGTTTCAGAAAACTGAAGGCTTTTAAACCCGAAAAGATGAATTTTCAACAAAAAGATCTCAACGAAAAATGTAATAGTTGATATTACAACCAAAAAAAACTAACTTTCAACAAAATAGTTGAATTTTGAAACAAATAGTTGAATTTTCAACTAAAAAAGATCAATTTAAAAAAATTAAAAAGTCTACTTTTCAGTAAACAAAATGAATTTTTAACTAACGAACTAATTTTCAACAAAATATACAAATTTTTAACCAAAGAGATGAGATTTGAACTAAAAAGATAAATTTTCTAGTCAAAAAGATGAATTTTACAACCAAAAAGACGAATTTTCAACAAATAAAGATTTTTCAGTCAACAAAGGGACACTTTTATCAAGAAAAAACTATGAATTTCCAGAGTTGAATATTTGTTTTTCCTTGGCTCAAAATTAATTTCTTAAACTGAAAATTAAACCATTTCACTTGAAGATTTATCATTTTAGTTGAAAAGTCTACTTTTATATTTTTGTTTCAGAACTCATCTTTTTTGGTTAGAAATTTTAATTTTAGTTGTGAAGTCAACGATTTTGTTTAAAGGTAATTCTTTTAACTTTTTTAATAAAATCTCGTTCTGTTGGGTTAACATTAACTATTTGATTGAAAATTAACTTTTTTGTTGAAAATTCATATTTGCGGGATCAAAGTTGAACTGCTTTGGAGTCTTAAGATTTAATATTTTTTTCAACTGAAAATTTATCTATTCCATTTTTGATTAAAAATTGATACTTTTTAGTTGAATTTTAAAATATTCGGTTTAAAATTGATCTTTTTCAGTTACAAATTCAACTACTCTTAGTTGAAAGTTGAACTCCTTTGTTAAAAATGCATTTTTTGACTGATTATTCATCATTTTAGTAGAAAATTCATCTCTTTGGTTGAACATTAAACTACTTTGTTGAGCACTTGTTTGTTTTGTTTGAAAATTATTTTTCTAACTGAAAATTGAACAATTCCGTTTTTTGTTAAAAATTGATTTTTTTAAATTGAAAATTCAACGTTTTCTGAAACTTTTTCTGTGACCCTAGGAAGTTATAAATCTTCCAGAAGTGGGAGTCAGAACAAGATAAGTCTACAAAAACAAGTTTAGAAAGAAAAAATTCATTTCCAGAGTCAATGGAGATTTATAGCCCAATAATAGGAAAATTGGAATTTTTATCCTACGCTAAAATTCAAAATTTTGAAAAACATTTCTTGCCTTATAAATATTATTTCGGTCATAACAAACCTACGACTTTTAATAAAAAATTAAACAAATCCCACTCGAGAGATATGAATGAAGTTGATATTTTTATTCTTTCATAGTGCTTAACATAATTTCCGATAAGAAAATTTCTAGGATGACTGCACTCCTGATAAAACAAAAAGGTGAAATACCGTCCGTTTGCGAAAAGTGCATAACTGTTTTATATTGTACAATTATTTGTACATTTTTTAAATATTATTTATAGATTATAGAATATGGAATATAGAATGGACAAGCACATAACATTCAAACAAGAAGTATATCTTGTCGCCATGCAAATGAAGACCGGTTACGAGGGCGTAAAGGTAAATCACTACTCGTGCGGAGTTTACACGCGAGTAGCCACCGATCGCCAGGGAAAAATTTTGTCCAGTAATATATAGGTGTACGTACAATTATTCATATAGGAAGAGAATTTCCATGTATTATTTTACTTGAGTCGATAATTTAATTTCAAGCCGTTATTCCATTATGATAAAATTTTATCAGAATGATACAGATGTTGTGTGATATGGGTTAAGTGTTAAGTTACGGTTAGCTTTATTGGGTCCATTTACCGTTATTAGTTCAATATTATGCCACATAATTGCTGGACCAGAACTTGCTTATGTATCGTTTCCATATAGGAGTATGTTATATAAATCAGAAAATAATATAATTGATCTAATATGTTCGACAGATCATTAGAATTAGGAACAAGGCTCGATTTAGTTATAGTTTTGGTTTCTTTACAAGATTTCTGCTGGCAGAAAATGGCATGAGTAGTCGCACCTAGAAAATCTTCGCCTAATAATATTATAATGAAATTTATTCACTTTTTTCGGAAATTTGTACATTTTTCTTACGAAATATACGAGTCATATGTTTGAAATTTCATCAATTTCTTACCAAATGTCTTTTAAGTCGTTTTGGGCATTTTTTTATTTATGAACTCTAATTTATTCATTAGATTTTTTGCTTTACTTAAGACACGCAATTTTATTAGTATATATTATAGTATATAGGTATCAAAATTTTTTTATTCAGATAGAACGTTTAGAAAAATCAAGAAATGTGCAAAATAGACACAATGACGGCGATTTATCTACAAAGTTTGAAAAATAATTTACTCAAAAAAACATCGTTTTTTTTCTTAATTTTTGTTGAGAATTTTACTTATGTGTCGAGTATGTTATATGAGATTTTATCATGCGTTCGTGCGATTTTTAAGAAAATATTAAAAGGAACGCTTTTATTATCTACATTCTTCTTATCATAAGTCGTTTTTGCAAAAACGTGAGTTTTCGTCCTTTCATAAAAAGATGATTCTTCCTTCCTTACAAGTACAAATCTATACAAAAAAAAAAAAAAAAATGAAAAAACAAAATTGTGATACTGTGTGTCCTTAGCTTTACAAAAATTTAAATACTTGTAAAACTTAGTCAAAGATTTTATTATCAAATCAGTAAAATACGTGTCTTTTCATTATTTTAGAAAATCAACACTGTTTCACAACTTAATTATTACAAAGTTTCGAGTTGCTGAATTCCACATTCACGTTAGGAAACTCAGATATTTTTTGTATCTTTTTCCGAATAAGAGAGTTTGAAATTTTGAAACAATTTTGAGTGTAGTAATTTTTGCTTCAAAAATAATATAAAATTTTAAAGAGTCAAAAAAAGTAAATAAGCTCAATTCAAAATTTGAAGAATAAAATCTGTAAAATATAAAAAAATGGAACATGAAAGTTTTTTTATTGAAACTTAATGTAATTGGATACAATTTGAAATCCCGCTGATAAAAGAAAACAGTTAATGTAAAAAATGCTAAATTGATGCAACTTCTAAAACAAGGAATTTCAGAAAAATTAAAGTTTAATTAATATAATATCAATTCGAAAGTGTGAAAACGTCTTTAAAGCTGATAAAACACCCTAATCCAATACGATGGTCTCCATCCGAGTAGAAGCCGAGCCAAGCCCTATTTAACTTCGGTGATCGACTAAGAAGCTCAAAAATCCAATGTACCTAAGTCGAAATACCTGAATGTTTTCATGATTGAATATCAAAGTGGTTTTTTTTTTGAATATTGATGCAATCTAAACTGTCTACTGTGAAATTCTAACACCAGAATAAAATAATATAAAACATCAATTTTAATGCAAATTAATAAATTTGTCTATCAATTCTTATTTAAAGTTTTTATTTATTATGCAAATTAAAAAGCTTTTAGTTTAAAGTTTTTTTCATCCTAATTTGAGAACTTTTTAACTGACAACACTTTTTTTAATTCAAATTTTTTCAAATTTGAATTCTTAAAAAATAATTTAAAATTCAGCAATGTTCATATCCCTTTTTCAGAGAAATAAAGTAAAAAATATCTAATGATGCTAATAATGTAACAATGGAATATGAAAATTTGAAAATTTGCATAAAGTAATTTTTAAACTGTTCAGAGTAAAAAATAATTCTAAGAAAAAATATGTTGATTTTAGCAAAAAATTGTCTGAACTTTAATTTTGGTAAATATTAAATTAAACAAAATAAATTCATAAAAAATTTAACAATATTCTTTACAAAATACTTTTTTCTAATGACTGAAGTATTTAATACTCAAAAGGAAAAGAAATTGTCCAGCCCTTTTTGAAATAGATGAAATTCGAATTTAAGAACATTTTTTACATACTAAAAATTATTGTTCACAAAGAGTGATTCTGCATTAAAAACTGAGTAAGAAAGTATTATAAAAGAATTGGTTTTTGTATAGTAAAAAATGGTTTTTTGCCATTAAGTTAATTACATTGTTTTTTCACTGGACTTTTCTTTATTGTTTATCACTTTTGGATACTTTTTAAATGTTCTAAATATTTCAAGAAGAAAAGGATTGAGCCCTTTTTGAAATAGTTAAATTCAAGTTTTTGTTTCGCATATTTTAAAATTTAAATTTTAGTTTCGGAAGTGCTGTTCCACAAAAAGAACTGCGTAAAAAAGCATTATAAAAAATTGGATGAATTGAAAACTGTGAGTTTTATAGATCTTTTTGTATAGCAAAAACTTGTTTTTTTTTTTGCCATTAAGGTTATTAAAGTAGTTGTCGTGACAAAAACTAAATATCTAAAAAGAAATTTCTCGATGATTTTTATAATGAAAATTATATCACTGATCATATTTTAAATAAAAAACATTTTTTTCAACAAAAAAATTTTTAATTCACAAAAAATATTTATTTTAACAATGTTTTTTGTAATTGAATTTCATTTTATTATCGCTTCATACCAATTTTTGAAAAATGGTTGAATATTAATAATGAAAGCTTATTTTTTGAAAGAAAACATTCTCTATAAATCTACGATTTCTAATTTTAAACTTAATTTATTCTATAGCTGAAATTGTAAAAACAACGTTTTCAAAAGAAAATCATTTTTTAACAGCTAACTTTACTCAAAGATTATT
>JAUELO010000027.1:1670585-1680932 GCA_032357855.1 Amphibolips quercusostensackenii | reverse complement strand
CCCCCCCAGCACACAAGCAACACAGATTGAGATATTTTATTATACACACATATGGATAATACAATATATTAATCAAATATATACACATATAAGAACATATACATATATAAATTTTCGTCTGACTGAAGTTTTAAGATTCAAAATTACAAAAAATAATTGAGTTAGTTATTAAAATTAAAGTTATTTAAGTTGTTAAACTAAAATATTATAAGATTTAGTGACAAGTGCATGAAATTGAACGTGTCGCGAAATTTTAAATTTTAAATAAGGATTTCGAGTAACTTATCTTGGAGGAAGTTCTGAGCTTTTCCTCAATTTTCAGGTCACACGTGGTTACAAATATTTTGAAACTTTTTTTAATTGAAAATAAATAAATTTTATCTAAAATTATATGGTAATTCTTCTTGCGTTTCATTAATTCAGTTCGCATTTAAGCGAGAACCCGAGAAAAAGGGGAACTTTATCGAAAAAAGTGAGAAAAGAGGAATTCTTTAAAAAAGGGGAAAAGCGGGAATAAGTCAAAGAATTCCCAGACCTGTAGCAACCCTGACCATTGAATTAAAAAACTATTCAAATAAATAAACAAATGGACAGAATACTAAATTCCAGATGTTTGAAAAGACTTCTAAAAATACTTACCAGATAAGGAACATGATATACATCAGTCTTATTTCCTCCGATAATATATTTGACCAAGTGATCCTCGTGTGCCTCTAAAGAGTAAAATTAACGATAAAAAATAATAGACAAATCTCACGGGCAACATAATTGGAAAAAAGTTATCACATTATTAGGCTCAAAATAAATAGAAGAGTGGCATTTTTTAATCGGACAACTAAAAAATCTCAAAAAAAATGCAAAACTGTAAAATTCCCGAATTATAAAATATCCGAACCTAAACATTTAAAAAAATTATTTTTTGATAAATAATATTTTATTAAAAATTACAAAAAACGTCCTCCAAAATAGAATTTTTAATTTAAGATGAATCATAAAGAATTTTCAAGATAAATCAGTGCTGAAAAAAATTTTCTTTGATAAAAATATTTGGATTTTTTATTTTTTATGAATAAATATTATTTATTAAATTCGGTAATATTATATACTGTCAGAAATTTTCCAATTGAATAATAATATAAACTGTTTAGACATTTTATTATTTGGGAATTTTCCAATTTGGGATAATTTTATAAATATTTACTATCAAAGGATAAAAAAAGGGAAGTACCGCAAGTGATGAGAGGAACTACCACAAGAAATATGATCGACACGCACATAAAAGTCATGACCGTTGGGTGCTATTTCATTTAATTTATTTTAAACGTACTTTATCGTTTTCTTTACGATTATGTATATTAAATTATTCAATTCACACATTAACAATAATTGCTTGAATATTGACTATAAAAGCAAAAAAAAACTACAGGCAAAGAACAGCAAATGATGAAAGAAACAATGCGGAAGATCGGCACGCACAGAAAATCAGTTATGACTGCAGGGAGTTTTTTGTGAAACGAATTTCTTTTATACATATTTTATATTTTTATCGTTATATAAATTTATCTAAAACGTTACGTCATATGCGTAGTAGATTGTCGGAAGCAGGCTCTGCATCCGGTGTTTCTCTTTCAGAAGGCTCCAGGATTCCCTATGACGATAATTAAATTATAAATCCCAGTTATGATTTCATGAAATTCCCCTTTTTATTTGATAAAATACCCATATTTTAATACACAACAAATAAATTTTTCAACGAATTTTAATCCACTCATATTTTTAATTTTTAACATTTAATAATGTGTGATTTTTCCGTTTAAAGCGCTTAAATTTACCAATTGTTCAGTTCCCACCGAAAATTAAGTTGTTAGTACCATAATATATATGTTTTGACGATCATTACATTTTTAATGCTTCTGAATAATTTTTTAATTTTTAATACTTATAAACATTAACTGTTAGAACTTTGAAAGCCCCAACTAATTATTTTATTTGGAATGTTTTTATCTCGGTTTTCACATTATAATCTTGAACACTAAAATTAGAAATTTTTCTATCCTGAAAGGATTTTAGTTACAAATAAATTCCACAAGTATAAACGTTTTCATTTGAATAGTAAAACTTCAAAAAATTTGTTTATTTAAATTATTCTCGTTCTATAAAAATTAAATTTCATGACATTTAACTTAAATTTGATCATCAATTTAAAACGGTCCAATTTTTAGATTGAAGTAAATTGAGTAAATCTCAACGCTTTATAATTTTAATAGTTAAAATTCTTAAAGATTTAAATTTCTATAAAAATACGTATTTTTCATATAATTTTTCAATTTATAAGAAATAAATTCGGCTATTTGGCGTTTTAAATTTGAAATAAATCGAAATGAAAATTATTCTTTTTTCAGGGTTTTGAACTAGTAACATTTTCAACATATGAAAAATCTTTCATAAATGAAGTAAAACAATATCAGACTGAAAATTAAAAATTTATTATTCAAACCCAAACGGATCATTTTTCTATCATAAAAGATGCATTTTTAAACAAAAAGGACGACTTTTTAACAAAACAGTTGAATTGCTGACCAAAATAGATGAAACTTTAACAAAATCCTTTTAATTTCAACAAAATATTTCGATTTTCAACAATGCAGTTTAATTTTTAACCAAATTGTTGAATGTTCAACCTACAAAGTTAATTTTCTAGCCAAATGGTCGAATCTTCAAACAAAAAAGGTTAAACTCAAACCAAATTCAATTGCACTTTCAGCAAAAAAAATGGAATTTTTTTAGAACACAGTTATATTTTAAGACTGTGTCTAGTCGTCCCGAAAAATTCGGGGACGACTAGCCAAGTTTATGAAAAATATTGGATTAGTCATCCCGAATTTCGGGACGACGAGACACTTCGATATTTTGAACAAAAAAAAAAGGAATTTTCAACCGAAAAGGACGAATTTTGTGTCCAAGTAGACGAATTTTTAATAAACCAGTCGAATTTTAAACCAAAGAAGACGATTATTAACAAAATAATTGAATTTTCCACACGAAATAATTCATTTTCAACAATATAGATGACTTTTTAACCAAAAATTTAATTTTTTTTCACCTACGAAGGTGAATTTTCAACCAAATCGTCGAATTTTTAAATGAAAAAAAAATTTAACTTTATCCGAAAAAGTTAAATTTTCATCCGAATAGTTGCGATTTAATAAAAAATTAATGTTTAATAATACAGTTGCATTTACAACCATATTGTTGAACTTCAAAGCAAAAGAGACGAATGTTGAACCAAATATTTCAACTTTTAATATTGTTGAATTTTCAACGTACGAAGATGAATTTGCAAACAAATGGTTGAATTTTTAATAATAAAAAAAAACTTAAACCAAAGACAATTGCATTTTCAACTAAATAGAAACATTTTCAAGACAAAAGGACGAGTTTTTTAGAAGACAGTTTTATTTCCAACCCGAAAAGTTGAATTTTCAACAAAAAGATGAATTCTCAACGAAAAATGTAATAGTTAATATTTCAGAAAAAAAAAATTCTCAACAAAATAGTTCAATTTCAATCCAAAAAGTTACATTTTTAAGAAAATAATTAAATTTTTTACCAAATAGATGAATTCTCAACAAAAAATGTAATAGTTGATATTTCAACTAAAAGAGATGAAGTCTCTACCAAAACAGATGAGTTTTCAAAAAAAAAAAATTCAAATTTTTCACAAGTAAAGACTTTTTAGCGAAAAAGAGTTAGTTTTTAACCAAAAAGTGGCATTTTTAACCAAAAAGGAAAAAAAGAAATTTTTAAACAAAGAAAATTATTACTTTACCAAAAAAAACAAATTTTCAACTAAAAAAGATCAATTATCAACCAACAATGGAGAATACACATTTTCAGTTTAAAGCAATTGTTTTAAACTAAAAAAAATTAATGTTTATCCGAAGAGATGAACTTTCGACCAAAAAAAGAAATACATTTTCGACACATTAGTTGACTTTGACCTAAGTATGGTTGTATCAGGAAAAATCATGTTTTTCATGTTTATTTATTAAAAAATTCAAGAGCTGGATCGGGAAAAAGCTAATTTTGTCTTTGATTATCAAGAAAATCTCTAGTTGACCGGAAAGAGTTTGTTTCAGGGTTAAATTGGACATTTGGAAATCTGGAAACATCCGGACGTGGGTCGGTCTGATGGAGAAATCGAAATATATTAAAAATTACTTTATAAGTGGGTTGAAGAGCCATTTAAAAGATATTCTTGTCTTCCAGGACATAATTTAAAAAATTTCCGGTGGGCCAGTTTCAAAAATGTTTCCAGAGCTATGGAAAAATTACTGCCTACGTGTGGCATGTGGGCAGCGAAGATTGAACTGAAATTATTACTCTAATAAATTTCCAATACAGGAATAAAACCAGGAGCGAAAACCAATTAATTATTCACAAGCATTAATTTTGTTCTTATTATAATTTCAGGTTGCACTATCGAGTAATGATCATACATTTTACTTTCTTCCAGATCATAGCAAATTAAGGGCGGAGCGAAGAGTAGTAAAATAAAAAGTGGTTGTTTAAGGGTTCAAAAATCCAATTTTTCATTATTTGAAAAGGTTTTTTCTGTATTTTATCATTTTTTCAAAATAATTAAAAATTTTTACAATATAACCAGCTTAGATGAAAATTCAAACATAAAACGTTAATTGAATTTGGAATAAATGTACATTTCATCTAAATTTTAGAAAGGCCAGTAGTTTTTGATATCCAGTCATGGAAAACTGATACTTTCATGCAGACGCCAGGAGAACCAGCTCTGGCACATCCAGCACCTCCCATAATGATTCCTATCAGTTTTCCGTCCAGAACTCCTGGACCACCAGAATCACCAAAACAACTATCAACTCCTCCAGATTTTATGTATCCAGCACAAAATGTTCGATCAGTTGGAGGATCATATGAATATAGTGTTTTGCATTCATTTTGATCTACTATAGGCACAAAAGCAGTTCTAAGGACTCTCGAAGCCTCTCCATTTTCCTAAAAAAAATTATTCCTAACTTTAAATTATACTTCTTTGCGAAAAATTAGATGGGCTTGACAGTTTTTCATAATAGATACCATTATCGACATTTACCCACATCAGTAACCTTCAATTGGCTAAATATTGAATTAAATCAGGCAAAAAATAGTTTAGTGAATCAGGTAGTTTTTCATTTTCGTACAATTGGATTTAATCAGGGTGGCCGCAAAATTTCATTTCCAAAATTTTTTGAGTTTTCTCTGACCAATTCTCCATTTTCGATGACGATGAATATTCAAACACAGAAATTTTAACAATGCAAGATTGACAACATAGAATATTTTATAAACATGATACAAAAATTTTAGAAAAAATTTTTAAATTTAAAAAAGATGTATTTTCTACGATAATAGCTGATTTTTTAACAAAATTGTTGAATAATCAACCTATAAATATGAATTTTTAACCACATGATCGAATTTTCATACAAATGTATAAAACTTGAACAAACAACAGTTGCAATTTCAGCCAAATAATTACATTTTTTTAGGAGACAAGTTGAATTTTCATTTAAAAAAATTAATTTTTAAACCAAAAGGACGAATTTCATGTCAAAATAGACGAATTTTCAATAGAACAGTTGAATAATTGTAAAAAAAAAATTTTTAACAAAATACTCAAATTTTCAACAAAATACTCAAATTTTCAACAAAATAAAATTTTTAACAAAATAAAATTTTCAACAAAACAGTTGACTTTTTGACCAAATACTTTAATGTTCTACCTACAAAGATGATCTTTTAACCAAATAATCGAATTTACAAACAAAAGAGAATAAACTTCAACCAAAAGCAGTTGCATGTTCAATAACAAAAAAATTAATTTTTAACTATAAAGTTGTGTTTAAAACCAAAGAAAAGTACTTTAAGAAAGAGAGTCAAATTTTCAACAGAATAGTTGAACTTTCAACCAAGAATTTGAATTTTCAACCTACAAAGATGAAATTCTAACCAAATGATCGAATTTTCAATAAAAAAGATTAAACTTCAACCAAAATATTTGAATTTTTAACCAAATAATTAACAGTTGAAAAAAGACAAATTTTCAACAAAATACATGAATCTTTGACCAAATAGTTAAATTTTTAACAAAAAAAGCAATTTTCAGAAAAAAATTTAACCAAACAGTCTAATTTTCAATCAGAGATGAATTTTCGAATAAAGATTTTTCATCCAAGAAAGAAAAAAAAGTTCAAAAAAATTAATAAAGTTTAAAGCCGAAAGATGGATTTTTTTTGTAAAATAATTAAATTTTCCACCCAAAAATATCAATTTTCAACAAAAAAAGTTCATTAAAAAAATGCAATTTCAAACAAAAAAGAGGATTTTCCTGCACAGAAAGATTAGTTCTCTACAAAAAAAGAGGTATTTTAACTAAAAAAGGAACCTTTTGCGAGCAAAAATAAAAAAGTTAAATTTTCAGTTAAAAAAACTTATTTTAAGTCTATGCGAGCGTAACCTCATCATTTTTTTCGAATTTTTTTCAATATCAACTTACGTTCACACGAAACGCGATATTGAGTTAAAAACTTGGTAAATTAAATCAGAAGCAGTAAGAAACGTTTGTCTGGTCCTAAATTTTTATAATTATGAGAAAAGTTTTTAAAAAATTTTGTACAAAAAAAGACATTTTATAATTGTAAAAATTTAAGACCAGGCACACGTTTCTTAGTTCTTCTTATTTAATTTCCTAAATTTTTAACTCGATATCACGTTTCGTGTGAACGTAAGTTGGGTTTGAAAAAAATGTGGAAAAAAATTTTTAGGTTACGCTTACATGGCCTTAAGCCAAAATAAACGAATTTTCAACCTAAGAATCAATTTTCAAATACAATGATGAATCTTCAACTAAAAAGGCCGAATTTTTAACAAATATTTGAATCCTTCACCAAAAAAGATTCATTTTCAACCAGACAATTGCATTTTTATCCTAAAAAGATAAAAATTCTACTAAAACAGATGAAATTTCAAACAAATAGTTAAATTTTTTATAAAGAAATATTACTGTTGAATTTTGAACACCCAAATATAAATTTTTAACAAAACGGTAATTTTCTACCAAAATAGTTGAGCAATTTTTTATTTCCCCTGATCATTATTATTCGAAGAGCAGAATCTTAATCATGTAATTCTAAATTAAAATTTAAAAATTAATAATTTATTATTCTTAATAGTTATTAAAATAAATATAGAAATTATGTTACAGAAATTTCCTTAATTAAAAATTTTTTTTTTCTAAATCCCTGACTTTTCTCTGATTTCCCGATTTCCCCTGACCTACAGCCACTCTGATTTAATGCAATTTTTTTAATAGCTTAAAAATTTCGAAATTTTACAGGAAAAATTGTTTTTAACTCAAATGCGAAATAATCTCAGATTCTGATGTCGGTAAATTTTTAAAATGTAATCTATCATTAAAAGCGACCAAAAAATTATCTACTGAAGAAGACTGATTGTACTAACGTAATTTATATTCTGATACTAAAAATTTTATAATGCTCTTAATGATTATGAAAAAATGAGTCTTCATCAGAGAAATATTTTTTTAAATAAACATACACTTGTATCACCAAATCCTGAAACCTGCATTTTTGCCCCAATTTTCAAAACATCGTTACGTTTTGCTAACGGTGTAGGTTTCTGTCCATTTTTCAAATTAATTGGTTTTTCTAACTGAAATTGATTTTATATCATGAAAGACTTAATTCAAAATAAATTCAAAATAAATTTAGACATAACTGCAAAAAAAAGACCTGTAATTTTTTATACCTTTAGTAAAGCAAAATCATCATCGTACCCTGTACCATTTCTACCCGAACTCTTTTTGCTGGGTGGATATACGATTAATTTGTCAACTTTGTACTCCTCTCCACCAGAATTTTTATAAGAGGTTCCTGTTCGTACCATGTATCCATTTTTAAAGCTATCAAGAAAAATATGAAATATATAAACGAATTTAAATTAATTATGACTATTTATAAAATAACTTTATCTATTTTTTATTTTAACTTTCGTTTATTAATATTAATACGTTATATGCAATTTCCGAAATAAATTATTTTGTAATTTGGAAATAATGTATGTTCGCAAAGCTATTTACGAGCAAAAATTTGATAATTTTATAAATTCTATAAACTAAAGTTATAAATTCGCATAACGATCGCGCTATAAAAATCATTTATTTACTGACTCTTCAACACAATGTGCAGCAGTTACAAGCCAGTACTTGTCTATTATAGACGCCCCACATTGGTATTTTCCACCATGAGAAATAGTCGCCTGTAAATTCATGACATGAATAATTTGAAAAATTTTATTACAATTCATATTGCTTATTCTACATTGTTTAAATTACTAAATAAATTGTTGGAAGGGTTTTAAGTAACAGATACAAAAATTTTAATTATAAATTAATCAATCATCAAGAGTAGGTATGTATTATTAAATGTTTTAATGGAAAAATTTTCTAAATTCTGAACTAATAATTGTAAAGATAAAAGATAAATGAGAAATAATTATAAGAAATGGCATAATCAATGCTCAGGGTTGCTAGAAAGTCCGAATAAAAAAATTTCCTGACTTTTCCTTGGCTAATTTTTCATTTTCCCTGACTGTATAAAAAAAGCTTACACCTAGGAGATCAATGTTATTGAAATAAATTCATTTCTAAATTTATTTTAATTACTTTTAGGGACAACAGACATACAGCATTTTATGAACTTCAACGTCAGTTTATCGAAAATTCTAAACTGCACAGCCTATTAAACCCAGAAAGAAAAATTTTCAACAAGCAACTTAATTTGCAATCAAGAAAGATGATTTTTCAACACAAAAAATATTGATTTTAGACCAAACATTTACATTAACAACCAAGTATTTGAATTAAGAGAAATAGTTTCATTTTTAACCAAATAGTTTAATTTTCAATTTAAAAAGATAAATTTTCGAACTAATAGTCAGATTTTCAAACCGAAAAAAATATTGATTGATTATAAAGAAAATTCGTTTGTTTACAAAAAATATATAAAATTTTAAGCCATAGGGACATTTTCAACATAATATTTTAATTTTTAACCGAATAGTTTAACATTAGATGAGATTAATTTTCAACCAAGAATATTAATTTTTTACCGAAAAGACGAATTTTCAAAAAAAAAATTTAATAGTTGATATTTTAAACATAGCAGATTAATTTTTTAGTAACAGTTGTGTTTTTAACCAGAAACGATCAAATTTATGTCAAAAGATATGAATTTTCAAAATAAAAAGACGAATTCTTTATAAAAATGTTGAATTTTCAATTTTAAAAAAGTTCCTCTTGACCAAATAGTTGAATTTTTAACTGAAAACCATCAATTTTTAACCAAAAATAGAATTATTAAGTTTTCAGTTAAAAAATTATTTTTCAACTAAAAGAAGAACGAATTTTCAACAAAACATTTCAATCTTAAAAAAAATGAATTTTGAACAAAGTAGTTGAATTTTTAACCCAAAAATATGAATTTTGAACAAAAAAGTTCTTCTCAACCAAGTAGTTGTATTTTCAACTGAAAAAGACCAATTTTTAATCAAAATGTAACAATGAAACTTTCAGTTAAAAAAATATTGTTTAACTCAAAGAAGAAGGAATTTTTAACAAAACATTTCTATTTTTAACCAATAAAATTAATGTTCAACTGCGTAGTTCAACCCTTAACCAAATAGTTGAATTTTCAACCAAAAATGATGAATTCTTATCGGAAAATGTAATAGTTGCATTTTCAACTTAAAACGACATATTTTCCATCAAAAATAGAATAATTAAATTTTTAGTTAAAATAATTATTTTTTAACCAAAATAAGAACGAATTTTCAACATAATATTTCAATATTTATCCAATAAATGAATTTTTAACAAAGCAGTTCAACTTTCAACCAAGTAGTTGATTTTTCAAAAAACAGAATATATACATTTTCAATTACAAAAATACATTGTTTACAAAAAAAACAACGAATTTTTAACAAATAATTAAATCTGTAACCAATAAAACCAATTTAAAAAAAAATAGTTTAAATGTCAACTAAGTAGTTGAATTTCCGAGAAAAAATGACTTTTTAACAAAATAGTTGAATTTTCATCAAAATAATTGAATTTTCAACCAAATAGTAGAATTGTTGAACAAAATAGATCAGCCAAAAATATAGTAGCATACTTTGTTATTAAAAATAATTAACTTTCAATAAAAAACATACGGAAATTCTTATTGGGCTCTATTAATTCAGTTCGCATTCAAG
>JAUELO010000027.1:1657937-1668441 GCA_032357855.1 Amphibolips quercusostensackenii | reverse complement strand
TTTAAGACTAAGACATAATTAAAATTGTTATTATAATATATATATATATATATATATATATATATACATATATATATATTTAATTTGAACAACTTACATCATTTAAGATCTTGAGTCCGTCAAGTATAAATCGACATCGACCCCAAGACGCTGTCAGAAAACTAAATGCTTAAGAAATATGTTTTTAAATAATCGAGTCGCCATTAACACTTCTGCATGCACTAATATGTCCCCGAGATACCTTTTGCTCAAATAGTCAGAGAAAGTTCCCTAGTTAAACAATTTAAAAAAAAATTTTATTTATTATCAACAAAATTTTTTTAATAAAATCATTCTTAGCAACTCTGATAAAAAATAAACTTTTTTGCCTCTTGCAGTTTTTTTATAGGATGAACCGGATGCAAATTATAGCTTTACAAAAAAATCGGTTGTTAACAAAACTGAAATGTTTGCACAATTGTACCACAGAATTCCACCCGCGAATTGTTGCTAAAGACCTGCGATTTTTAAGAGAAAATCGTCTAGACTTTTCATTTTTTAATAAAAAATCAAACAGGTTGACCAATCGGTTACGAATTGCCCTTTTGTGCAGGTCAAATCAAATTAAAGAAAAAATGTCACGTAAAATTCTGATATAAAAAATCTAATACTTTGTTTTTGTGCACCTATCGCCAGCTAAATCGATGACATGGTCAAGCAAAGATCTTAAAAATACATCACATCGTCATACAGAAAAATGTTAAGATAGAATTTATTTTTTTTATTTTTCATATGAAAGTTGTATTTGTTTCTAAATATTTTATAAAACAGTTATAATAAGGTAACAGAATTTGAAAAAATTCAACTCTTTGCAAATCACATAAGTAAGATTCGACCGGACTTTTTAAAATTATTTAATTATAATTTCTCCACTGATGAGCTTGATATATACTTTTCAGGATCAGTGCAATATTCGTAAAATACCGCTTATTATTACGGCAGCACATTTTTTATAACTTGAAAATTGTGGCTAGTAGGGAAGCGGAGATTCATGAAAAATATATTGTTTATAATACTGTGAATAAATAATGCCTCTTGTTACAATAAAATGTCACGAAAGTACAATTTTTTATCATGTACCAGAGATTAATGAAAAAAATTTCAAAAAACCCTTTTTTTTAATCAGGCAATCAGGTAAGTATCAACTTCAGTGCTTAATTAACTATATTTTATTTTTTAATCTTTTTGCTCTGAATCAAAATTGGTGAAATTTAACTAACTACTAGTGTAATTTTTTAGATTCGATTAGCGATTAGCATAAAAGTGAGCCACTGAAGATTGTTCGAAAATTAATAATTCGAGTAGTCGAGATATTTCCTAATTCAATAGTGGAAAACGAATTGCCTGGTAAAAATAACATTGTTTAGAACTGCATGTAATAAAAAAAAGATATAAGTATAGAAAACGTGAAAAATAAAAAAGTTTAATAAAACGAAGCGATGGTGTAACATTTTTAACTTTATTGAAACAATAAGAAGGCCATATTGAGAAATCGTTAACGTAACTTACGAGTAGTCTGTTTCAATTTTCAAAATACAGCCTTCTGATTGTTTGAACAAAGTTAAAAAATATAAACATTTTTTACAATCTTAAAAATATAATGTATCAATATGAGATCAACATGGATCAATACATAATTAATTATGCATATTCAGGATGTTCATGCGCTACTTTTCAACAGATTTCTGTTTTCGATTTTCAATTTTTTTTCGGTTATATATTCTCCTTATTTTCCATAGAAAATTGTAATTATTTTGAAAACTATGTAAAAATTATTTGCCTTGAGTAAGCATTATCTTGAATGAGTATGGAATTGAGCCACCAAAGATTAGTAGAAAATTAATAATTGGATTAGCTGAGATATTTCCTAATGCAATAATGGGAAGCCACTAATTGCTTAATACAAATAAATAAACTCACTTGGGACTGTACATAATGATTAAAAAGGTTATAAAAGTTAAAAACGTGAAAAATAAAATTGTTTAATAAAGTAACGCAATTATGTAGCATTATCAACATTATTGAAACAACCAGAGGGTTATATTATGAAATTATAAACGTGACGTAACCTGCCTCCAATTTCAAAACATTGCCTTCAGATTTTTCAAACAAAGTAAAGAAAAATGAGAATTTTTTTAATTACATTTTTCTATTTTTTCACAGGAAATTGCAATTATGCAAGGAAACGTGGATTTATATAAAAAATATATTGCTCATAAACAATAAATAATATTATTAATCGTAGGTTTTGATTTTGCAATAGTTTTAGCCAAAATTGTGGCACAGGTTGGCCTAGATGATTTCTTATTAACAAATCAAAAGTCTACTTTTTTACCTTTTAAACAACAGATATCTCGGGGACCTCTTAGTGCATACAGAAGGATTAGTGGCAGCTGGTGACATATTAGTTTAATCTAAACGAGTATTCAATTAAAACAAATCACACTAACATTCATTAATATAATATGTATTTATTACAGTTGAATGTATAATATGCATTTATCTTAGTGAAATATTTTTTTTAATTGAAAGAAATATTTGTTTGGAATGACCTCCTTCATAATCTACATTGTATGAAAATTTTCTTTTAACCAAATAAATTAATGTTTGATGCAACAAAATAATTATTTCGTTGAAATAAATGTTTATTTTTTACAAATAATTTAATTTTTCTAATCAAATGAAACATTTCCTTTAAACATTTTCTTTAACTAAAAAAATACATATTTATGTAAACACAATATTTTATTGATCTAAAGAAATGCTTCATTGTTATAAATACATTAACTCTTTGCATTATTAATTTTAAATAAGAGTTTAAAATAACTCAAATCCTCTTTTGTAAGAGGAAATCTAAGACTTGTTTAATATTCAGAAAATAAGTCTATTTCCATATTTCACGAGAAATTGACATTGTCGTGAATTTCCATTCCAATATCAGAGCCCTTGGGCAAATTATGTATGAAGCCTGTGATCCAGGAAAGACTCTTAATATCAGAGTCAGGTGAAGAACGTGAGAAAACGCCCGTCTGTTAACATCAGACTATTCCTCATCGATTCTATTGTACGATAGTATCAGACTTCTACATTACAACTTGTAAGAGGGTGCGGTGTATCAAATAAAAATATGTTGAGCATCGTACGTGTTTTTCTACTGCGCAACTTAACAAAAATACAAATTAGATAGCTGTGTGCCTGACTCGATACTTAGCACCAGCAGATGGTCGCTAAACCGCATAATTATAACACGCGAGCCATTGTTGACATTGTTGTCTACTTTTCTACCACAGTGACAATGACGCAATGCATTCCTAGGATACAATGTGTTACATTTTTGCTATATAATTTGAAAATACTGTGAGCCCATTCATCAGGAAGAAAACAAGCAGATTTCTGACGAGTCTCAAAAATAAGCAGGTTTTTAGCCGAATAAGGGTGGTCCTTTTAATCGAGAAACAAAATCTCGGTCATTTCCGGGTAATTCCCGGTCACCAAAAAATTTTTCCTGGTCATTAAACAAATTGTTTATTATTAACAGCACACTGCAAATTTAAATCAGTGAAAAGTGAATGATTCGAAGTCAATTTTTTGTTATTCAAATACTATGGATTCGACGACTGACAAATCAGTCAAAAGTGACTTTTGAAATCAGTCAATTTGACTCATTGATAAAAAGCAGTCATTTTAAATGGTCCAATTTGTTGAATTTGCAACTAAAATGATGAACCTTAAAAAAAATTTTAACAAAATAGTTCAACTTTCAACCATGCAGTTAAATGTTTAATAAAAAAAAATGATTTTTCAATTTAAAAAATCAATTTTCTACAAAAAGAAGAATTTTGCACAAAATATAAGAATTTTCAACCAAAAAGTTGAATTTTTAACTAAAAAATCATTAATTTTTAACCAAAAAAGAAAAAGAATCTTCAATAAAAGAGTTAAATTTTCAACTAAATAAAATCAATTTTCTTAAGTAAAGAGATGAATTTTCAACTAAAATGATGAATCGTAAACCAAAAAAAAAATATTTTTTAACAATGCAGTTTAACTTTTAACCAAGTAAGTAGTAAATTTTAAAGAAAAGTCCATTGTGTGCCAAGAAGATTAATTTTCTAGTTTCTACCAAAAAGACAAACCAAAAAACCAAAACAAACAAAACAAACAAAAAACAAACAAAAGTTCTTTTCAACAAAAAAAAAGATAAATTGTCAATGAAAAATGTACATAATAGTAGATATTTCAACAACAAAAAATTACATTTTAAATAAAAACAGTTGATATTTCAACCAAGGAAGATTTTAATTTTAAATAATAAACAGTAGAATTCAACCAAAAAATACGAATTTTTAACAAAATACAAAAAATTTTAACAAAATAGTTCAATTTTTAGCTAAAAAAATATATATATTTTTTTAATTTCATTTAAAAAAGATTATTTTCCAACCAAACATGAAATAGATCAATTTTCAGTTAAAAAATTAATTTTCCACAAAAAATAAAGAATTCACAACAAAATACAAGAATACTTTATTAAAAAATATTAATTTTTTTAAACAAAAAAAAAAACAAATTTTTAGAAAATAGTTAAATTTTCAACTAAAAAAGATCATTTTTATACCAAAAAAGACAAATTTTCAATCAACTAGTTAAACTTATAACTAAAAAAGATAAATTTGAAATCAAAAATGGAATATTTTAATTCGCTTAAAACGTGTTTGAAAATTTATATTTTTTGAAAATTGAAAAATCTGGTTGAAAATTGAACAATTTGTTAAAGAGTTCAACTATTTGGTTGAAAATGTAACTATTTTTTTTTTAAATTCGCCATTTTGGTAGAAAATTAATATTCTTGGTTAAAAAATTTCACTATTTTGGTGAAAATTCATCTTTTTTGGATAAGTTTAAATGTTTCTGAATTGAAATTAAAATCTTTTTTGGTTGATATATCAATTTTTCATTACATTTTTCGTTAAGAATTCATCTTTTTTGGTTGAAAATGCAACTATTTGGTTGAAATTTAACACTTTTGTTGGAATTTTTATTTAAAATATCTGAAATTTTTATGTAAAATTTATCTCTGGTTGAAAATATAACTATTTCTTTGAAAAGTCGTCTTTTTTAAGAGAAAATTAATCTTCTTGGTTGAGGATTCAACTATTTTGCTGAAAATTCGTATTTTTCTGGATAAGTTAAAATGTTTTTGTGTCTTTGAATTAAAATTAAAATCCTTCTTTCTGACTTTAATCAGTGCTGGCACGTGGACTGCACAGCGGGACAAGTAGTAAAAAAAGAACCCTTTCGATGACAATAGTAACTCCGCTGTCACATCTATTCAGGGGAGTCGACTTGCTTCTGGAGTTACTATTGTCATCGAAAGGATAATTTTTTTAACACTTGTCCCGCTGCGACGCATACTTGTCAACATTGATTAAAGTCAGAAATATTCAAAATGATATTTCTTGCGTTACAATGATTTTATCATAAATTTAATCATTGCCCTGCACTCGAATCACAAAACTGCACATTCGGAGCCATTAAACGACTTCCTATGTTCATTCGTTCTCAAGATAAGGTATTTGTAAATAAATCCCCGTAAAAAGTAAAATATTGAAAATTCCAGAATTTTGACGAATGTATTACATTAAAGAATGTCGACGCTTGAAAAAGGAGACCGAAAAAGCTTGTTTTTTGGAATGCTTTGCATTTTGAACATTAACAAAAAATTTTTGGTAAAAAAGATCATATCGTTGAATTCGGAAGACTTTAAGCTTTTAGATGCTTTTTCTTAAAAAATTTAGTAATTGTTTTTTATCGAGTTGCAATTAAAAGAAGTGAGGGGTCTCGAGGGGCCGGTCATAAGGGCCCTTTCAATAGTTGTATAATACAAGAACAGTGAATGATTTATTAAAAATTAAGAATAAAAATGATTAAGGATTTTAAATTTATATATGATGATGCATCAGAAGAATGTTCCAGAAACCGGAGACTTCGATGCCCAAATATGGGCCATGTCGTGCTGTAACCATAAGATGGGCACAATGGCAATTTTATTCGAGCATCTTTGTTTATTATCTGGAAGCAGTTTTGTTCCAGGTCTTCACCCTTTTGGCTACACGCACGACACGCGCAACACGCACAACACGCACGTTCCAGGCCGTAATTCTTTCGAGATCGAGAGCACACCCCTTGCAAGGTTTCACAAACGCATCTGCCATCATTGTAACACTTGAACACTGCGAGATGATGCCTCGCAGGTGGTATGCTATTATTATCAGGTTTAAATTACATTACGCCCTCCATCCGATTTTAAGAAAAGAATTTAATTATTTCAGTTAATTGTTCGAAACTGATTCGGAAATTATCCTTTTTTTTACTTGTCCGACAAACATCCACAGCAAATCGATTTCTGCTACTATTTTAATTTTAGATCACTGCGATTTCAATCAAGAAAAAAAATTCCATAATAAAACCAGAAATCTACGGGTCAAAGAAAACGATTTTAAACTGCACATATAAGAAATCATGATGAAAACATCCTACTATTTGTCCAAAAAATGTAGGTACCTCAATTTTTGTACAGATTATATTAAAAATCTTAGCAAAAAAAGATTCTAAAAATGCGGGATAAAGTACATGTTGCAGATAAAAGTTTTGAATATATTAACAGAGTTTTGAAATTTTCAGTCGGTTAGCAATTATTTCCTGATGAGTGAAAGGTCAAAAAGTACTATTTATCTTATACAATCATTTCAGAATACTAATCATTAAATGGCTGTTAGTCTCTTAAAATAAGTTAAAAAAATCTGCAAAAAATATATGAATTTGTTTAATCCTTTTTGTGCAGAATAGTAAATTTTAGATTCAGAAGTAAGCATTTGTTATTGAGTTAATAACAAAAGAGTAGTGCGGTTTCATCTCTAAAACTAAACAACGTACGGGGATAATTCTTAAGCAAATTGTACATTTTTTGCTTCTAAAAATGGTGTGTGTAATGTCAATGAGCAACAAATTGCGACTGTATGTTTAAAAAATTATTTTCTTCTTCGTAAATACAAAAGGCTTTCCGATTATCGAAGCAACCGCACGCACAGCAGGACACCTTGCCTGGGCTAGTGCTACACTTACCACTACGACTTTTTTCTCACTCCCATTGTGAGTGACATTCCTTGGATAATCAGAAAGACCTTTGTATTTTCCGAAGAAAAAAAAACACTATTTTCAGAAGCAAAAAATATGCAACTTGCTTCAAGAATTACTTCCGTACATTGTTTAGTTTAGAAAATTCTGAAGCATTCTAAAAAATGACAAAATAATCCAGAAAAATGTGAAAAACACTCAATAAAATTCTATAAATTTTAATATCACTTCACAATTTCCAAATAGTTTATTTATACATATATAAAAGTTTTTAATGAAAACATGAAAAAATCTCTGAAGGACAGAATATTCTAAAAGAATTCTAGAACATGCCAAAATATTCTAATATGTTCAATGAATCCCACAATACATATAAAATAAAGCTTTTAATCCTGCAGAATACAGTTTTCTATGTTTGTTTGAGTTCATATACATTTTTAAATATTATAATTTTCCTTCTTAAATCTAAAAATAAATGTTTTACAATTTAAAAAAAAAGAACTAGATTTTGGAATATGTGAATGCAATTTCAGTAACACTAGAAAGAATGTTGTAAACGATTTAACACTTTCCAAAATTAGTTTTCTAATTTCAGTTAATAAATCTACAAATAGAATTTTTAATTTCAATCTAACTTAATAAATATTAAATCGAATAAATTAGGTTAATTCCCTGGAATAAGAATATCATAGACGTATTACTTACACTTTTTGATTTTACGGAAAAAAATATTTAAATAAATTGTTTCTTGTTATATAGTTTAATAAGAATTATATTTCAGGAAGTAGCGTCAGTGTTATCAATACACACACTGTCGTGGATTCGAATCTCAATACGGGAAACCGTCAAAATAAATTTTTCTATTCCCTCATTTTTTCCATATCTACGTCGACCCGTATTTACGAGTATATTTATTTTTTCTTTAGAAAATTTTTCGAGTTAGCTCAATAAATGCTAAATAATTTTTTGTACGTTTTGTATCTTTTCTTCAATTTCCATCCTACTTAGTTTCGAATAAGCCCTGATACAACCTGACACCGAATCACCGAAAAGATAGTATGAGACCTCAATTCGAACATCAAGTCGAATTAGAAAATCAAGAAGGATCTATCAAGAATCTAGATAGATGATAAATTGAAGGGCTTCTCGACTTTCAGGAAACTTAACGCCTTAAGTGTAATATGAATCTCCACGATGAAAGAATCATTTTCAGAGGCTAAGTATCTTTCACATATAGGGGTCATAATAAATGTTCCCATACCCTGGGCCTGGGACACATCAGTGGGCGCGAATGGTAACCCCTGAATTGATGCACCTGATTTTATGACCCAGTCAGGATAGATTTTCTCACCTTCTGAAAGAGATGCAGGTAGTATTCTGGACCCTCGTTTCTTTTCACTCGTTATAAAATGCATTTACAAAAATACATCTACAACCGGAACTACAGTTACGCCAGTGCCAGTTCACACTCAGAAAAATATTTTTCTTCAACTAAAGAAACAGTTTCTTTTACATAATTTTTTTCATTTAACAAAAATAACATGAAAATGAAGAACATCATTTCAATGAAAGAAAAACTTTCTTTGGGAGAAAAAAACATTTCTCTAAACCGAAGAAATTTCTTTGAATCAAAAGAAATTTCTTTAAATCAAAGAAATTTTCTTTTAATCAAAGGATCTTTTTTCTGACATGAGTGTACACAGTAGTAGGAGCCGCTTCAAAGCGAAGTGAAATGAAAAAAAAACGAAGTTCAAAATAAATTGTGGAAGTCAATTCATGACTGATTTTACATTTTTATTTTAGAAAAATTCTCTATTTAGTTTTGAAGAGACTTTTAGTATCAATCGCGCACTACGCACATGTTTAGTTTTTCGATTTGAAGAGAAAAACAATTTTAAATACGAAAAAAATTTCGAATAACTATTTATTTTTTAAGTTTAATTATTTTCAAGGTTATTAACATATAATTTTCCTAAGATTCTTGAGAAAATTCGAAAAGATTTTTGAAGATATCAGATACAACTAAAAATTTCACCCAAAAAAGTTCATTTTCAAACAAATAGTTGTATTTTCATCCAAAAAAGATTTTAATTTTAATTTAAAAAAAAGTCAACTTATCTAAAATATACGAATTTTAACAAAATAGTCGAATCCTCAAGCAAGAAGATTAATTTTCTACCCAAAAAGGAGAATCATCAACAAAAAATGTAATAAATGATATTTCAATCAAAAAAGATATTTGTTGTAAATAAAAAATAGTTGAATTTAAACCGAATAGTTTTAATTATCAAGCCAGACAGAAGATTTTTCCACAAAACAGTTGAATTTTCAACAAAAAAGTTCATTTTTAACCAAATATAGGAATTTATAACCACAAAAGAGATTAAATTTCTACTAGGAAAGATTAATTTTAAAACATTTTTGAAACTAACTCAAATTATTCCTACAATTTAGACAAATCTTTCAAAATTAAAAAATTATTTAAAAATCTTGCAGATTTTTTCTTCAGCTTTAAAAACCTTTTGATTTTTTTTCAAATGTTAGAAAAATATTTTTAATAAAAATTAAAAATCATTGAAAATTTTCCCAGGAATCTTAAGAAAAGTTTTTTATTTTCTAGATACCTTTTATAACATGTTTAAAACTCTTTTTGAATATTCTTTTTAAATTAATTTTTAAAAATGAAAATCATTTTAATTTTCCCAGGAATCACAATAAAATTTTTGTTACTATCTTGATACCTTGCAAAATCATTAATGAGTTTCAAAATTTTATATCCAAATCATTAAAAATCTACATTCAAATTTAAATTATACTTGACATTTTTTAAAAACTCCTCAATATTTTTTAAAATAAATCGAATAATTAAGAATTTTTTTATACATATTTAAAAAATTTGAAATTGATTCAAAATCTGCCAGATTTTTTAAAAAGCTTTTTAGGGGTCATTTGAGTAGCACTATTAGCTTTTTTGTAACTGACATTTTAAAACAAATTCTTTAAATTAAAATGTTTAAAAAATCAAAAATTCAAATCCTTTTTCATGAAAATTCATCTTCCAATGAAATGTTTTGATCCCAACATTAACTTTTCTACAATTACAATTGGTCTACCCATTAAACTAATGCATTATTCATATCTTATAAGTAGATTATAAATTTTTAAATGATGACAACTTTTTATTGCTAATACCATTGTAATAGTAAATTACAACGATTTTAGGACAAAATAACTCTTTTTCTACAAAAACCTGATATAATGAGGAATTTGTTTAAATACACTGTTTATAACAATTAACTTGCACATTCAATAATTAATTTATGTTCCC
>JAUELO010000027.1:1645118-1657837 GCA_032357855.1 Amphibolips quercusostensackenii | reverse complement strand
TTATAAGTATTCGTTTATTTTTTATATTTATTTATATTTTATTATTTCTACATATTTGTTGATACACTACCGTCGGAAATTATCGGTAATACTTGCCTGAGTACTATTAAAAATCACTGCTGACTTTGAAACGTGATTACTCATGCAAAAAAGGATCAAGAAACTTTTTTGAAACCCCGTTGAAAAGCTTATGAAATTTCACATCGAATGAACTCTAAAAAAGATGTTTGAACTTTTTAAGAAAATATACCGCGTAAGAAGTTTTTTTGAAAAGTGAAAGAATTTATCGAATTTTGTATCTCGACTTTTACACGTGACATGACCTAGGAAAATTTTAGAAAACATCTAAAACTTATACCACACAGTCTTTGAAGTCTTATATATAATTCAAGTAATTAAAACTTGAAAAATATTTACGGGACCCCGTGATATGACAAAATGTCCAAGCGTGTCTGCGTCGAGTTTCAGTCGTCCATCACTTCTGTTGTCCGCGAGAGCGGTCATTGCTGAGGATTTCTTCGATTTTGTACCTAAACATCAACTGATGCTATGTCTGAGGAAACTTGCGAAAAAACTGAAATTAACATAACGTAATCCTTAAAATCTTATCTTTGATTTAAGACAATAAAACTTCAAAAATCTTTACGGGTATCTAAGATATGATACAAAATTTCTAAGCTTGTCGCGGCGCAGACACGCTTGGACATTTTCAGTAATATCTCAGGAACCCGGGAAGTTTTGTTAAGTTATATTGCCTTGAATTAAAGATAATACTTTAAGGACTAAGTGGTATAAATTTCAGATTCGTGCTACAACTTTTCTAGTCCACGCGAGTTGAAATCAAGGTATAAAATTCAAGAAATTCTTACATTAAAAAAAAAACTTCTTACGTGGTATATTCTCTTCAAAAAAAGTCAAAAATATCTCTTTTCCAGGTCATTAAACGCGATGTTTCATAATCTTGCTAGCGATTTAAAAAAAGTGATTCCCTCCTTTTTTGAACCAGTAATCACAGTTCAAAGTCAGCAGTGATTTTTGATAGTACTCGCGATAATCATACCGACAATTTCTGACGATAGTGTATATTACTGCACAATAAATTAAATTGAGAAATCGAAGAGTTTGAGGACCTTAAAAATTTAATTCTGAGAATTCGTGAACAAGAAACTTCAAAATTCGTCAAGAAATAGAGCCTGTAGACTCCTGGAGGATTTTAAACAGAAAATTCCCGGTTTTGACGACTGTGCGGCACTGAGTTAGGCTACTAGTACATTGAAGTTAGCTGTATGTACAACACGTAATATGGGCCTCTTTTCAGCAGGGGGTTTCAACGACTTTTTTTTATGATGTGTTTTCCCCTCGCGGTCCTAAACTTAAACGTTCTTAGGACACCTGTCGTTTTTAATGACCCTCTAGATGCGCCTGCACGTCAGTATGCGTGCCTCAACATTTAACTTTTTTAATGCAGGGACTCTACTTAGTCCCGCGAGAAACCGAGAAATTATGCGTAGAGCGCGAAGCGTGCGGAAAGTAAAGAAAATTCGCCGCTCAACTCACCACCTGTGGTCTCTTCAAAATTTTTCACAGGAATAGTAATTGCTTTGAAAAAGGGACTTTGTGAAGTAATGGGCGGGATATGGTAATTTAGTCCAGAAAAAAAATTCCTTCGTATTATGAAGTTTCGCATTTTAAATTTGAATCTTAATGTATTATTAAATTATAATTATTGACAATATTATTTATTCCAAAAAACTAAAACTTTCAACGTACCAATCACGAATATGAGACCACCTGTTTTTTATTATTGCTTAAGTTCTTTTGAGATAGTTGTGTCAAAAATCAGATCTCTGACAAAAATAGTTTTTCTATGATTTTAAAAATCAAAATAATATTACTGATGATATTTTAGATATAAAACATTACGTTTAATGAACAAACTTTACCCCTTACAAAAATCATTTATCTTACCAATGTTTTCTGCTATTGAATTTTTTCTTACCATCGCTACTTACCAATTTTGCGAAAATGGTTTATTTTTTCAGAGAAAACATTCTCTACAACTCTACTGTTTCCAATTTTGAAATTAAATTTTTCTAGGGCTGAAATCTTTAAACAATTTTTTTAAAGAAATAATTTTTAAAAGAAATAACTGTTTTTTAAAGATTATTTACTTATTTTCTGAATTGGAAACACTAGTGTTGTAAAAAATATTTTATACGAAAAAATAAACCATGATTTATTAAAATCCAAGTTTTTTTAAATTGATAAAAAGTGACACTAAGAAAAAATTCAGTTACAAAAACTATTGTCAAAATAATTCTTTTTCTCAACTTTGCAACTTTTTTCATAAAAAATTATGTTTTTTCTTTCATAAGAAATTACTGATAGTATTATTTTAATTCTTAAAATGATAAAAAAGTTTTTTTTTACAGAAACCTGATTTTGAGCAAGATTATCACTCATATTAATTACATTAATGTTAATGTTAATTGTATGAGCGAGTTAGAATTTTTTCTCTTAAATGGGTCGTAAATGGGAAATGAGCATGGAATGAAGTGATTTTGTGAATTTTTAAAGAAACATTTGCAAATATAGTGCAAATTTCAATGTTTTTATTTTTTTATTTCAAATCAAATCTGAAATAATAAAAATTTTTCAATGTTCTTGGGCTCATTTTGAAAGTATATTTCTAAAGAATCGCACTAAGTTTTCACCGATCATTATGCAATCTTTCGCTAGCATGTTGCAGTATGTTAAAGTTGGAACTAATGACTTGGAAAAATTTAAATATTTTTTCTGCTAAGAAAAATATTTTTTCAAAATATATTAAATAAGTAATCATAAACTCTCTTTAAAATTCATTTAAAGTATAGTTTTATTTTATGTTATTATTATTATTATTTTCCTACATATAAGATATCTTTGAGCTTCTCCAACTTTTTTCACAAAATAACTTCACGCTAGGCTCACGTTATAGAAAATTGGATAGCTTTCAACCTATTACAGAGAAAAATTTGTAACACGCGAAAGCTTTTATAATAATAATGTTTAGTCTGCATATCCTCCAGTGTCTCACATTTTAGAATTTATATTCAAAATTTTTCAATTTTTACAATCGCCCCAAATGACAAATCATTCTATCTTGTTTGAAATCATCTCAAAAAAAGAAGAATTCAAAAATTGAAAATAAAAAATTTTCCAAATTGATAAACACTTTATTATTTTTTTGTAAACCTTAGATTTTAAATTTCGTTATTTTCCAAGAACGAAGTGTCTCGTCATCTAGACCAATATTTTTCATACGCTGGACTAGCCCATACCCTTTTCCAAGTCAACACTATTCCACTATTCCAATTCTATTTTGGGCTTTGAAATATGTAAAAATTTTAAATTTAAAATGCAAACTCTGTGAATGTAAAAGCGTTTCTGACAGAAATACAATATTTGAAACAGAGATTAAGTTCATATAAAAAAATCCTTATGCTGTTTGGAACTTTTCTATAATTTCCCATGAACGTTCACCGAGACAAAAAATAAAGTTATTGTAACAAAAAAAATTTGTTGAGCAGTTGATGTTCGTTTTACAAAAATGTGGTTTTGATTACCAAAAAAGTGGTTGGTGTAACAAAACAATTTCTTTTACTCGAACAACAATTTTTGTTAAGTACCGTTTGTTAATTGTACCAAAAAATTTGTTTGATGTACCAAACACGCAGCTACGATATACTAGAAAAAACAACGTATTGTGATATTGATCTCTTCGATTTTTTAATGTATTTTTGAATAGAATGAAGTTTTATTCTGTGACTTCTCAAGTATTTTTAGGGGAAATGCTACAACTATTTTGTAAATTGAGAATGTTTGCTGTTTAGAGTCATAGAAAGCTATAGAAAGTATCCGTGGTGATAGTGATTTGCCTTGATTTGACATTAGAATCATGATCATAGCTTCTTTATTTTGTTTTACCAAATAAAACTAAACATTTCTTGTTAAAAGATGAAGCTAGAACAGGAGAAAATGCTTTGATTTAGTAAAATGAACTTGACTTGAGGAGAAGTGCTTCAGTTTAATCACAATTTCGTCCATGATCATGGATTATCCTGATGAAATTTAGTTGTGATTAATAAACCAAATTCTTTGCAAACTTAACGCATTTTATTGAATGAATTCATTTTGCCTATTTCAGTGTCTTCTCGCATAAATGAGATGTTTTATATTATGTCTGCAAAATACAAAATTTCCTTCAACAACACTATACTATTACTTAGACCAAATAATTTTATTGCTTTCACAGAACTATATCTATTTCTACAAAATATATTTGCTTAACAAACAAAATGTCTTGTTGATCCCGCCCAAAAAATTTTTTATTAGCGTACCAAAGTTTTTGCTTGGATCAACCAAACGGTTTTACTTTTTTTATAATAACCAACAAATTTGACTGGGACGACCAAGTACCAAACTTTTGTAGGGCCAATCAGACATTTTTCTTAGTATTAAATCAATCTTCCAGAGGAGAAAAGATTTCTAAAAAGATTTCGTGAGGAACAATCAATCTACATTTGAAAAACCTTTTTTTGTACGGAAGCTCTATAGCATTTAAAGGTATTATGACACCTTCGCACGCGCCAGGATGAGGGTAGGTTTTTTTCTTGGATTCTAAAGCAATGGAATATCAAAGAGATTCGCTGCAAGTGGCTGAGGCGAATTGTAGAATCGTGTATAAATGTCAACGAAGATGCAGTGGTGCTACGCATACTCTATCTTCGTGCTCGGCTAGTGAAAGGAAAGAGTTTCGCGTGCAAAAAACAGAATGCCAGAGGCTGGTTCATCTTCTCCAAGATTGCACAACATCATTCAGGTCGATGCAAAATCCTACTATAAAATACTACTATAGTTTTCTATTCCCTGCACCACGTTCGATGGCATTTTGCAACGCAAACTCGGGTGCTCGTTACTTTATTTACAATAGCGTAAGTGACAAGACTCCACCACTTTACCTTCACGCTTAATGAAACTCAAGAAAAGGAGTCATTTCTTATAAATCTTCTTGATACAGATTTCACAGTCCAAAATACTACCGCTCAAAACAGGATAAATAGGGAGCACCCAGAAAAAAATTTCTTGAATGCAAAAAAAATATTTTCTTGGATATATATGATAATTTGATTGAATCAAACAAATTTTGGTTGATTGAAAAAAATATTCGATTGGACTACTCAAATTTTGTTGCTGAATTGACCAAATATTCTATCTACCAAACGATTTGCTTAAAACGACCGAAAAATTACGTAGGATCAACCAAATATCTGATGTCCATATAATAACCATATTCTATAGTTGAACCAACTAAAAAAAAGATAAATTTTTAACCAAAAAATATTAATTTTCTACCACAAAAAAGAAATCTTTAACGAAAGAATGAGTTTTCAAACTAAGAAGGTGAATTTTCTTATAAAACAGTGGACTTTTAAACCCAAAACGATACATTTTTAACCAGAAATATAACTGTTCAATTAAACAGTTGAATTTTAAACGAACAAGCGAAATTAGGTTGAGATCAAACAGTTGTATTTACAAGCAAATAGTTGAATCTTTAAGCCAGAAAGACGATTTTTTCATAAGACAGTTGAATTTTTAATCCAAATGACTAATGTTCAACAAAACCATTTACATTTCCGACAAAAAAGATTACTTTTTAACAAAATAGTTAAATTTGCAACAAAATAATTAAATTTTCAACCAAGTAGGTAAAGTTTCAAATAAAAATGATAAATTTTCAAACAAAATATTTACATTTTTAACTAAAGAGATGAATTTTCAACTGAAAAAATAGATTTAAAATAAAAAAAGATGACTTTTCAACGATAATGTAATAGTTGATATTTCAAACAAACAATATTTTAATTGTAAAAGAAACAATTGAATTCAACCACAAGAGATTTATTTTTAGCAAAATATTTAAATCCTCGAAGGAAAAAGATTAATTTTTAAACAAAAAGTTGTATTTTTAAACAAACTGTTCAATTTTCGAGCCAAAAAGGCAAGTACTATATAAAGCACTTGAATTTTCAAACAATAAGTTTATCTTCAACCAAATAGTTGAATTTTCTACCAAAATGACCGACTTTTCAACACAAAACGACAAATTTTTTAACAAAAACGTTGAATTTTCAAGCCAAAAAGACGAATTTTGACCAAATGGTAAAAACAACCAATTTGCAACCAAAAATTGAATATTTAAATTTTCAGTTCTAAAAATTAGTTTATAAAAAAAAATTTTCAACCAAAGAAATGAATATGTATCCAATGAAATTAATTTTTAACAAGCTAGTTTAAGTTGCAATCAAGTAGTTGAGTTTTTAACGAATAAAATTAATTTTTTACAGAAAAACACAAAGTATCAGCAAAATACATGATTTTAAACCAATTAGTTGAATTTTTAACTAAAAACTATAAATTGTCAATAATAAATGAAATACTTAAATTTTGAGTTACGGAATTTAATTTTCAACAAAGAAACGAATTTTCAACATAATAGTTCAAGCTGCCACCAATAAAATTATTTTTTTATAAAGTAGTTCAACTTTCAACAAATGGAAAAATTTTTATTTAAGAAAATTAATTTACAAGAAAATAGTTAAATCTTCAAGCAAAATCAATGTTAAAATTAATTTTTAACAAAGTAGTTCTACCAAGTGATTGAATGTTTCACCAAAAAAGAGGAGTTTTTAACGAAATAATTGAATGTTCAACAAAATAATTAAATTTTTAACCAAAGGAGATAAAGTCTGAACCAAATTTTCATTTTAAAGAATGAACTTTAAACCGATAATAGTTGGATTTCCGTATTGGATTTTATTAATTTAGTTTGCATTGAAGCGAAGAAACAAGAAAAAAGGGGGAGTGTATCGAAAATCGGATAAAAAAGAGGAATTCTTTTTAAAAAATGGAAGAGGGGAATACGAGAAAGAGTGTGACGCGTGTTCATACTATTTCCGGGGATTCCGAAGCTTCTTATGTCATCTTAATTTTTCAATGTTTTTAAATTGCTATATTTTCATGCTGATTAGAAAGATAAATTAATTTGAAAAAGACAAAAGATCCTCCTGGAACAATTTTACAACTCTAATTGGAACCATTATTTGTCAGGAATTAGTTCCGGTAAATAAATTATAGTAAACAAATGGCCTATAATCAATTTAAGAACAACGCCATTAATTTTTTTTATCTTGTGGAAAAAACACGTGCCACCCTAAGAAGTTTGGAGCTACTTTCAAGGTGAGGTTGACCGACACGAGATGAGATTTAAGCCCTAAAAAATATAACGGCAGGTTATCGAGGCCCTGCGGTCGTGTCGAGGATTACTCTCGAAGTTTCAAGTTCCAAGAGATCTTTTCTCGTAACCTGTTTTTCAACTTCAATTCGAGTCGAGATGTTCATCACCGAAAATTATCAGAAATTAACGTCAAGTGCTCAAGAGACCACACAAAAATGCTATGGCTGTAATATTAAAGTTTCGAAATTTTTTAGCAATATAGCCTGCGGATTTACATTTTAAAGGTGAAGAGTCGCTCATTGAAAGATATTTGAGAGACAAAAAAGTATGCATAAAAATGAAAAAAAGTTGTTGATTATAGACTAATCTAAATGAGGTCGCATGATTTGATAATCAAAAATTTCTCTGAACTAATTTCAGATGACCAATTCTGTTATAATATCATGTTAAACTAAATTGGCAAAGTACAAATTTGTGATGAGCATCATAAAATTGTACTTTGACATGGAATTAAATGGAAATATGAAATCACTAAAAAAATACTTTTTTAGATAGACGGTAAAGCATGAAGCACTGTTTTTTCTACATTACTTACCATTAAAATTTGAATTCTTCATGCATCTGATGGTAGTTATAACATAAACTTACCTGAAACAAAAAAAAAATCGATTAAATTATGCTCGTTAAGCTAAAGATTCAAGAAATTGTCTAAGGAACAAAGGTACACTTATAACTGAAAAATTTCTAATACTTATACTTCTAATTCTAATGCTCGAAGTCCCGTATTAAATTTTTAATTACTCCCCATCACCAAATTTTGCAATCCCTACTTCCCACAAAAAGAACAACAGCTACTCAAAAAAAAAAAAACAATGAGCAATGAAATTTGACACTTGAAAGATCGGAACATCGTTTCGGTACTTATCAGCGAATCAACGAAGCGAGTCATTAAAAATTCGCACCTTCTGAAGATCTAAGTCCAGTGCAAAGATACAAGATTGTAGATCGCATATGCAATTCGGGTTCAGCAGTTTCCGGAAAATTGTTAGGCAAATGTATGCATGTAACAGTCCGAAAACCAAAACCGCTATTCGTAATAGAGCTGCTGTATCTTCTATCAGCAAATATCCTTCCTCTATAGATGAAGTCATCTCATCGATGATACGCATTTCTTTATGATCTTCGAGAAATTGAGACCATCTCGAGTTTACAGTCGACTTATCAATCATACCTGAAAGTACCATAAAGTATGACAAACTTGATACATAGCTAGTCGGAATTTTCACTCTTCAGTCTTCAATCTTCATCTAAGAACCGAAGCCATGGAAGATGATAATGAAAACTCATATCAAGAAATGTATGGAATCTTCGTCGGTGCATCTCTGACAGGTTTAGTGGGCGAATATGAGGCGGCAAGAGTGACGATTCCGAGGCACTCAAGTCCATCTTCTTTGGATCTGCAAGAGGAAGAGACTTCACGGCGATTACATCGCTTCACGATTGGCTGACTCATCTTCACTTGGTTGCGGAAATTCATTAAATCTGTATCAAATAGTCAGAGGGAACGTAATGTAAACAAAGGATTCTCCAGGGTTTCATGAACATGATGCAAAAACTCATTCTCAAGAAATCTTCTAAGAACTTGACGCTCTTTCAGTCTGAAGTTTTCTGCTGAAGAAATGACAGATTCAGACAAGTGTTGCAAAAAAAAATCTTTCGTTTTCTAGAAATACATAAGAGTTTAGGTTATTTTTTCTTCAAAATGACAAAAGCCAAAAAACTTTGCAACAATGTGACTGAGGGAAAAGTATTTCTGTTCAGAAACAATGTAGAAGTAACACATTCGATTTTCTTGGGTATATATTTCTCCGGGAAAGATATTGGCGGGTAGGATTGTGACTTTTTAGGCTTGGTTAAATTAAATTAGCTCGTCAAAATGATCTTCCATGAGGCCAGGATAAAAAACATATTTTTTATATCCTTTTTTCCTTTATGGAACTGCGTAGTTTGGGTTTGTTTTTCATTAACTATACTTGCTGATGAAGGAATGAAAGATGCAGACAAACCAATTTTTTGTCTGCTCTAATTCTTTTTATTCTTATGAAAGGTATTCGCTAATTGGTATTTGTGTTTTGGTTTGTTTTTCCTTAACCACCATGTTAAGACTATTACATTTTTCCAATAGCACTCTTTTTTCTGAGGTTGCTCTATTTTTTTAAATGAACACTGTATTCTCAATCCTTTTTCCTTTACAAAGGAAAGTAAAGATAATAAAATAAAACAAAAGGAAAGTAAAGATTCTTATGTTTTCCCATACATCATTATATTTTAGATTTATTTGTTTGTTTTAAGATACATTTTGCCTTAGCAACTTGGTATCCTTGCTTTCTTTTCCTGCATGTGCGGAAGTTACTTATTAGATACATTGCATAGACTCGTTCAAGAGCAGTTATAACACAGTCTTCTAAAAACTTTGATGCAAAATTTTAGTGCCTTTGAGATAATTATTAGTCATATTGATAGTAACATCAACAATAAACACATCAGAATCAACTTATCTAATTTGATACTACTTATCAGATTACCTAACCAAACAACCGATACTCAATAATAAATATCCTCCGATCTTTTGATGATTAGCTAAAACCCTTCTACATGAATTCGCTATGCACGTGCTCAGATAATTTATATATGAAGTAATCCCTGTGTACAGAGTATAACGACTGGATCACAACAACCTCGTGCTAGAACATCCCGAGAAGACAAACCTAGTGGATAGGTCATCACTTCAACGATTTCATCGACATCATCCATCTCTCCCTCCATAGATCATAGAGCATCTCCATACAGTTGTTCTATAGTTCTTTACTCTCTA
Organism: Amphibolips quercusostensackenii; assembly: GCA_032357855.1. Taxonomy (NCBI): domain Eukaryota; kingdom Metazoa; phylum Arthropoda; class Insecta; order Hymenoptera; family Cynipidae; genus Amphibolips; species Amphibolips quercusostensackenii. Next base: position 1,647,683 of record JAUELO010000027.1, on the reverse strand, counting down.
AAGTTCTAGACTCTGGGAGCTAGCTCCAGACTTTAAAGCTATAATCTTATACCTCGTCTTCTACTTACAGAATTTTACTCTACAAGCCGTGCCACCATTTATTAAGGTGCTGCGCGCACGTGCGACGTGCTCTTAAAGATAAAAAAGTAAAAACATCATCAAACAAAACGGGTTTCCTCCTCGAGATCCTTTCCACTACTGGTATAAGGACTAATACTTAAGCAAGCCTCTGTACGTGCGGTGGTTGGGGGGATGTCTACCACACAAGAAGGTAATACTTTCGCCAAGAGGCTTGTGTTGGATATGCACGAGTGTACTATAAGAATATCGAGGAACGGATTATCGTGATTTAGTGCAGTCAGCTGGCGAGGACAGTTTCCATATCGAAGTATGTAGGATAAAACGAGTCAATCGGAACTGACGAAAATGGGGGAGGAAGAATGAGTGAAGATAAATACGGAAGTATGCTCTTAGATAGAAACTGTTATGAAATTCTTGAGTATTTATTGATTCATTCGCTGATCGCTTACAATTTTCGTATCCACTCAATTAGGTATGTTTTTTATTAGCCTTACTGAAACTTTGGTCTTTTTTTCAAGGTATCTTTATACAGAGCAAGCATAGTTTTTTGAGGCAGATCTTTCCTTAGTCTGTTCGATATTATTAGACTTTAGATATGCATTTTCTTTCGGATACATATGCATAAAGATACTTATAGTTGAGATTTGTTTTTCTTTTAGGATTCACGCAGAAGCTTCTTTCCTTGTAGTCAATTAAAGCAAAAAGCTACACAATGTGGCTAAGGCAAATACTAACTCCCAGTGGCACTTAACTAATTTTTTCTTGAGTTTCAACATCAAATTTTTTTTAATATCTACAAGAATCTTTTAGTTCTTATGTCCTTGAATAATAATTAGGAATATCTGATAATTGATCTCAAGTAAGTACCATCAATATACTAGAGTCTAGACAATAAACTTGAAAAAAAAGTTCAGCAAGAAACGTAAACATCAAAGGAAGAGGGACAATCTTCAGCTTCATCTTCTTCATTTGAGAAATTGGTACAGCATGCTATAGTATGGGGTCTGGAGACCATGGCTTGCATCGGGGCCAGTCACGAAAGAAAACCCGTTGGCGCGTTGTTTTCGAAAACGTCAAGGGACCATACATTGGAGAAAGAGAGAGGGTCTCCAAGGAGGAGAGGTAGAACCGGTTCTCAAAGAAATAAGGAGAGAAGAAGTGGGAGGCACGATCGTACTCGGAATCCTCAAGAACAGGGCTCGAAACAGGGTGATATTGTATTACCTTAAGATGGTCAGATATTGGTACTGTAATCAGGTATTAAATTACCTAAATTTGACCACAGTTATTGAGCATCAGTCACCGAAAGCCATGGAATCCATTCATATCCAGCCGCAGAAATTTGAAATAGACAATCCATTTTACTCTAAGAATCCTTTTTACTATAAGTAAAAAGTTATTCATAAAAGTGGTACCCCAGGTTCTACTGACAAAGTAGTTTGTCTTACTTCAACGGCTTAAATTTTGGATTTACGTAGCTACACTCCTGGAGAAATCCGAATAGGGGCTAGCGTGTCCTCCTGCTAGCGGGAACCGGTTATGTGTTTCAAACTAGAGTAAAATTTTATTGCATTGCGCTGAGGGATTCGCCAAATTGAGCCTCTCGTGAGTGTTCATCGTGGAAAATCGTTTTGCATGCATCGCAACGCAACGCTTACAAAGTCCGTCGTTATATCCGCAGATAATGTACTCTAGACATTACTAAAATCATTTATACGTTTTTAATTACACCAATAATGTATCCGGAATTCCTCCCTGCGCAGTTAAGTCCTACAATTATTCATAAACCGATCCACCAATGGGTAAAGGATCGAGGGTAATAAATACATAGATGGCTAGCAATTACTATAATGCGTTTCAAATAATACCCAATAAGGTAATTTCATCCTCGTAAGAACAAAGTTTAACGCTGCGTAATAATTATGAGTTGAAAAAAAAGAATGTTCTATCGAATTCCTATGTACTATGTTGGCTTCAAGTACTTTCCATATCGGATCACCTTATTTATTTCGAAAAACAAATCCCCACGCATACATTATATTACGGAGAAATATAGTCTGGGACCCTAGAAAAAATTATTGGATTGTAAATCAGATAATTGAGTATTCTTTCATATAAGGAAAAAGGATATTGTTCCTTGGATATCAGAATTTCCGTTATTGATTGAACTTGGAATAATTGAAATGAATTTTGTCAAGAGTAAATCACGATTATAGCATCGTGATGACAGCCAACCTTGACGTCAAATTCAGAGTTGCAGTAAAGCTATGCAAATCTAATCCCACTGATCTGCCTACTATATTAACTGAAGATCTACAAAACGACATTCAGATTTCTCTCATTCTTTTTTCTGTCATCTCGATGAAATGGAAGTGTCCACTTTTCTTATTCTGTGTAGGTGGTCCCGTACGCGTAGGCACTTGTTTGTGAATCAGTGTCCTATACGCACTGATATTAGAACGGTGCAGGTAGTGGTACTCATTG
>JAUELO010000027.1:1575960-1587503 GCA_032357855.1 Amphibolips quercusostensackenii | reverse complement strand
GATCACAACTGCGGACACCCGGTTGGAAAAATGCGAGTCACGCGTGCGTGTATCTTATAATTTTTAAAAACTATAAATGTTATTTATATAGATATTAGATATATCTATATAAATAATATTTATAGTTTTTTTATTATTTAGAATCACATTAACATTTTCTGTGTTAATAATTATATTAAAAATTGAAATGACAAATATTTACAATTGATTCAGAATACTTAAAAAAAACTAAGTAATTAAATAATCATTTTCGCATAATTATAAAGTTAAAGAATGTATAGCGGAATTCTTCAGTTCCGAAGAACATCACAATCATATATTTATTTTTAATATATCAGGGATGAAAATTTTGCAAGTTCATTGATAGTACTTCAACGACTAAAATGTGCTTTTAAAAAAGTAGCTAATTTGACTTGCTATTTTTCCGCCTTCAGTTCTCTTCGAATATTACTTATAATTAATAATGGAAATACTTTCCTCGATTGTATAAATCATTTTGAACAATGCTCGTTTTTAAATTTAAAATATCTAGTGCATGTTCGTCTTCTGGCCGTCAGTATGCTAAGCTTGAGTAATAATTTTTGAAATTGAAGGGGTTAAACGCGCAATAATTAGAGCTTATTGCGCGTTCAACACCTTCAAATTCAAAAATTATTACTCAAACTTATCATACTGACAATCAGAAAACGATTTTATTCAGTAAATACTAAAATTAATTTAGATACTACGCGGTACTCGTTTTAAAAATAAAAGTGTATATGTAGAGGGAAAAAGTGTTTAACTTAATAATTTATGCATACAGATAAAATTTTCTAATGCTAACCTCAAAACTAACCTGATTATTTGAAAATTTCATTTTACGCAAACAGCGTATTAAATTAAACACTGTTACTCTTTGCATACACACTGATATTTAAAAAATAAGTACTGCTTATTGGGAATAAACAAATATTTAATGTTATTAGTATTTATTGAGTAAAATTAGGCAATTAATTTTTGAGGTTCGTTTTGAGTCCAACAGCCTTCATTAGGATTAATATCGTTCTATCAACATCCTTTACGTGGAGGCAAAAACGGGTTGAAATTAAAAATTTGCAAAAAAATTTGGTATTAAATATATTTTTGTCCCTTCATTTTACGCTTTAAAATAATAAATAATATACTTTTTGCAATCCACAACAAATTGCTTGGTCGCCTCCGGCCCTCACGCGTGCTACTTTGCACTTCGTGCGACCTATTGGAACCTCCATGGATGACATATCTGCCTCTCAACATGAACGCATTCTGTGCGGATTTATTCGCACACGTGCTGACACAGTTGCTCGCACTGTGCGGGCATTTTTTATCTGGGTTAGCTACAATTTTCATTCATAAGATATTTCTCTAAAGCTAATATGTATATTTGGAAAAAATCAAAAACTACGAAAATCTTTCTTTTTACATAATTTGGATGCTCGCCACCTCTAAATAATTTTTTTAAATTTTGAAAAAATTAGGAGAGTATTTTCTCACCCAAAGAAACAAATTGTCGCGATACGGCCGACTAAAAATAAAAACAAATTTTTTTTTAGTTACCTAGGTATGCATCGGTATTCCTCATATTTTAAATATTTCACTTCACCCCTGCAATTTTAGAAATGATGTATTTCAAACGTTATTCATCTCTGAAATACGTTGTGGGTATATCTTTATACCAAGCTGCGTCACTTTGAATTGACTCTCCTTCCCACAATTTTAAATTTTTTTCAAAAGTATTTTACAACAATATCTTACCTATATGTTAATATTATTTTCCCTAGTTTTAGGAAAGTCGTTCACATCGATAACAACTCTTAATACTCCTGACCTAGAACCTCTCACCAGCAAAATAAAATTATAGCATGCGGATCACATTTTTGTCTTAACCTAAATCTCGGCAAAGTCTACATCACGGTCGTATAAACAGGTGGTGGGGGGCATTGGAGCGATGAATCGCATTTTGAAGACGATCGGTGTTTCTCTAAGTGACCAACAACAGTGGAGCGCGACGATCGGAGGGTAGAGGGTCGGAATGAAACTAGCCTAAAAATGCATTTGTTATTTACCGTGTTTTTGTGTCGTGACAAAATCTTGTTGCTTTCCGAACTGTAAAAAGGAACATGCGCACAGTGGTGGTGAATAACGTTTAATGTTTATGGTTCCGAAGACCGAGATTGACAGAGGTTATGTGCATGTAAAGGATGTAAACAAACCATATACTTGTTTATGCGACCATGGTCTACATCAAAGGCTTAAAATTCGAATTCAATCGCGATTGGAACCAATACACGTAAACAGATATGCATTTTGTTAGCAGACTCTAACACTCTGGCTGGTATTTTGTAAATTAACTCAGATAGATAGGCTTGCTTCCGTTTTTATTAACTTGTGTTAAATGTGTGTAAAACTTATCAAAGATAACAATTCTAGCGCATCATGCGCGTATGGCGCAGGCACGCATGCAAATTTTCACGCACTACGTGCTTTCATGCACGCAGATGTGTCCTCCATGGAGGCCCATATGCCAGGCATGTCGTGCAAAGCACTTTCGTGTGCGCGTGCAAGCAGGGTCTTAAAATTGTTTATTTATAAAAAACAAGGTAACAAAAAATTTAATTTTAAATTTGTATTCGAGAAATAAAAAATTATTACATATTTAATAGGGTAACGGAACCTATTATCGAGGGGGATCCGATTGTCTAAGATGGAAGATAAAAGGTTTTCATTTTTTACTATGTATTTTTGCTAATTTAGGTCGTTCGAAAGCTTATAGATAAGACTCATTCAATAGCTTGTATTAATAAAAATTAAATATATAAAATTTTAAGTTACAAGAAATCGAGTGTTTCCGCGACAAATGGCTCCACTTCGGTAATTCATTCGGTTAGCCTGCGTGTTTATTGTAATTTATTCAAATTTATTAATTATTTAAAGCTGTTTACTGTGCTAGGCGCTTAATTTATATTTTGTTTTACAAAAATATCTTTATGTAAGTATAAGTGTTTAAAAAACCTTTTATTTACATAGCAAAATAATTATCCTTAATTCTATTTTTTATAAAAGTTACTGAGATAGCTGCAACATAATTTAGTAGAAAAAGTTATTTCTTCCTAATGTAAAAAACTCAATTTTTCAATTTGTTTATAATATTTTTATTAATAATACAAATATTTAACATTTATATTTTTCTTCAGCTATTTATTATAATTTAGAATTAGTTTGAAAGTTGTTTGATGAAATAAAAAAAAAATAAATAAAAATTACAATTTGTTTATTAGAATATTTATAATAATGGTAATTGTTAAATAATTGCTATTTTCTATTCCAAATACCATTCCTACAAAATATTTAGTCATTTTTCGTCAAGATAAAGTCTTTTGCTGCGGTTGAGCGCCGTATGAAAATAATTGTTTATATTAATTGCTTGTAACAATTGGGTTAAATCTTAAACTCGGTTCCTTTAACAGCTAATTATCCCAAATTAGCCTCAAGGGAATTTCTGAAATAATATAAATACAACTCGCAACGAAAATTATTTTAAAAAATTTCTAGTTTTTTCCTGAGGTGGAACTTGCAATACAAGAGTTGTGGAATTTCAAAAATACATAATCCTTTAGATAAAAATGTTAAAGATCAATAGCGTATATTTTAAGAAGTTTTTACGAAGTGTATAATATTATTATTTAAAAAAAATTAAGCCGCGTCATTTGCGAGTGCATTCATTGCTTGAATTTTCACAATTTTCTTGTTCTAAGTTCAATATTAGCAAAAAAAAAAAAAGAGAAAAATGTTCACTAATTTTCGTCATAAGTGCGCTTTTACGCAAGTGGCCATTGGCTTTTTCACCAGTACAAGCGATTCCTTGTACTATTCTTGCATCACGGTTTTCAATTTTGTAGTATTAACGCCGACGCTCAAATTGATCACTCATATATATTTATGAGTGTAAAGATGAAGTTCTTACGCATTATGCTGTTGATATCTTCCGTTTCCGCTCACCTATGAATGAATGAAGAGTTACCTTTATATTTAGGACTAAATTACATTAAGAAATCTTTAAAAACTATTTTAACTTCTATTTTGACAAACTTACATTATTTAATTTCTACTGAAAAGGATTTTTACCACGTGAAACAGCGAAGCATCATCGTGATCATGTTCTTAGTGTTCTCCAAAAAGCACTCACTGATGCAAAGCTGACCCTAAAAGATGTGGACGTTATTTGCTATACAAAGGGACCAGGCATGGGAGCACCTTTAACAACGGTGGCATTAGTAGCTCGTACAATTGCCAAAATGTACGAGAAACCTATCGTGGGAGTTAATCACTGCATCGGACATATTGAAATGGGTAGGCTGATAACCGGAAGTGACAATCCCATTGTTCTCTACGTATCTGGTGGTAACACTCAAGTTATCGCTTACTCTGAGAGACGATATTGTATTTTTGGGGAGACAATTGATATTGCTATTGGAAATTGTTTAGATCGCTTTGCTCGACTCTTGAAATTATCTAATGATCCAAGTCCTGGGTACAACATAGAACAGTTTGCTAAAAGGTAAAAATAAAATAGCCTGCTATAGAGATTGTACAGATTGCTGGTTTTGGCCGATAAACAAGTATTTTTAAACAACTTTTTATTTAAGGGGTGAAAAGTTTGCAAAGCTGCCGTACGTAGTAAAAGGCATGGACGTGTCCTTTTCTGGAATTCTCACCTACGTGCAAGAACGCCTGCCCATTTGGTTAAAGTCTGGAGAGTTTTCGGCGGAAGACTTGTGCTTTTCGTTACAAGAAACTTTATTTGCAATGCTAATTGAGATTACAGGTAACAATACTTTTTAATAATAAGGATCTTAAACTATTGTCGTTCACCTGTTTAATTTTTTAGTAAACAAGAAAAAGTCTACCTCAGCCTGTTTCCGAACCAGAAACCTCTTGTATATGGTGTAATGCGATGAAAAAAAGACAAAACAATATAAAAAGTTTTCACAGTATCAAATTTTTAACTGCGTTGGAAACACTTCGTTCTTCTTTAACTTTTTCGTGTACGCCTTTCCGGTTTAGAAGTCTTTTTACTTAATTCGATCTTTTCTCATCGCTTTCCGAGAATTTTTATTGCTCCTTACAGAAATATTCCTTTACAGCTCAATTATTGATTTACTGAGTATCTACAGTCAGCAGTCATTCATACTGGTATTTTTACCTTTTCTTTAAAACAATTTTTTAGGTTTTTTTTATTAGTTTTTTAAAAATATATTTTTATTGTTTTGAGCTCAACTTGTGGTCATAGTTGGTCATAGTTTTTTCGGGTCGCTGATTTCAAATCCAAAGTCAAAATATCAAAAGTCAAAATAAAACCAACTTGACTAGAAATTGCTAAACAGGGGTTTTCCGGTATTACGGGTATTTATTTTCTCTGAAAATCATTGGGTCAAAATAATATAAGCGTGTTAAAAATAATTTCCCATCAAACAGTTTTGAATTTACAATAAAAAATTATTGAATTTTAAAGAAGAATGATAATCTGAAGTGAACCATAGCAATAATAATGGCGTAGCAACAGTTTACTTAACTGAATAAACAATGTTTTAAAATCAGCGACTCGAAAAACCCCAGTGCAGCAATTTCTAGTCAAATTGCTTTTATTTTTACATTTATGATCCGCCATTTTGGATTCGCTATTTTAAATTTGGACCTTTTGATTTCAGATTAAAAATAAGCAGTCCAAAAATCCTCTGTGTAGCAATTTTTAGTCAAATGGGTTCTATTTTTACAATAATTGTTATCCACCGTTATGGATTCGCCATTTTGAAGTTTGATATTTTCAGTTCTGATTTGAAATCAGCGACCCGAAAAACACCCGTGTAACAATTGTTAATGAAATCAGTTTAATTTTTACAATTATGATCCGCCGTATTTTTTTTACGAGGGCTGGTGAAAAATGTTCTCACAACACAGCGAAAAGGGTCCGCACTTCTCGGTAGTGTGGGGATGCTGACATCATTAATACAATAATCCAAATATATAGTCTATGACTATACAAAAAGATCTTCATTTGTTCATTATAATGATGCTATCAGCGACCCACGAAAAAACACCACCCTTTGCTGTCAACCCATGTTCCCGGAACCACTTTCGTATTACTTCAGGAACATAGGAGTAAGGCCATTTCGCCGTGCCTCGGCGTTCGTCAGTTGTGCCAACTTGGACTTCTTCTATATTTCTGGGATTCTTCTCCAAACTTCCCAGCTACGATGTTAGCTTGCTCGTCCGTGAGGCTTCTTCAACGAGGCTGCCTCTCTGAACGCCAAGCACCTCATCGTTGATAGTCTATCCGGGGCTTTCCCTCTTTTGGGGTACAGAGTTAGCACTGCGGTGCATTTTCACACGCCGCAGCCCTATGGCCCTCTTTGCCACATTTTCAGCACCCTTTTGTCGGATCTGGACCTTCGCATTTTGCTCTTGTGGCCGTAGCCGTGTCAGCAATAGCACCTAGCGACCTCCATCTTCTTCCGGACCCTGCATGAGACCCACCCCACCTTCAGATTGCCTGATCGAGTTAGCCGTGCGGCCAACTCCTCATTCAGCTCCACAAAGGCCTTCGGGGTTCCCCTGAAGGCACTGTGGACTCGTGGTATGGGCTCTCGCCCTTTTCCCGTAGGCATCTACGGGAACTGCCTCCGTCTGGGCTTCCTTGGTATCCGTCTCCTTTGTATCTGCTGTCTTCTTGGCTTCTCGTACCTTCTTCGCAAAAAACTCACCAATCCGGTACTCGAAACTGTCGAACCAGCTTCCGGTCGACGTCGCATTCGTCCGCATTTTTCCGATGACCTCAAAAGGTTATCGCCCCTTTTCATCATCTCCTTTGTATACTTTTTGCGGATTCTCACCTCACTTTTGATTCTATAATCCCGCTCCTCCGTCACATCCAATTCTCCACCGAAAAGCTCCTCACAGGAGCTTTTGTCGAGAAAACCGGTACTCTCGAACTCCACACTCCTTCCACTTTCTAAGCTTTGTTTGTTATTTTTCTCCGTTTTGTTCCCACGAGTAGCTAGGGAAGTATGGGTCCGCCCTCGCAGAGCCCCGCATGCGGGGTAAGGTCTGCATACTCTAGGAGGTGACCTGGTATCCTAGAGACACCGTTTGTGGCACCATACCCTGGTGCCATTCAGCCTTCAGCACGGTTGTTAGCACCTTTACTTGGTGGTTTTTTTCTTGGTGTATACTTCACCCTGTCTGTTTTGTTCACAAAAATAACAAGGTCGAGTATTGAGCTTCGGCAAATTTTGCTGTATTTAAAGTTTCTGGTCCGGCAAATTTTTGTGGCAATAAGTAACTTTCTGTTCCGATAATATTGTTAGTGCAATATTTTACTATTTTATTATAAAATAAAGAATATTGAGTTATAAATCACACAGTGTCATATAACATGGAACATTACACACTATAGAAGCACACTGAAGAATTGCTCATCACTTCACTAATCCTATAATAATATATTTTACCACTAATTTGTGAATTTCCTAGCAGATGGCAGCACTTCAGTTTCGAATTACGAATCCTGAATATCCTGATTTCTCGATTTTCTTTCACTCTTCTGTGACCAGTCACTGACAAGTATTTTTTTGAAGGGAGAGCTGGAAAAGGTTTCGAGATGTGACCAATCACTCTTCTGTGACCGGATACTAACAAGAAAAAAATGCCGTACTACAAAACTAAAGTACGGCAAAAAATGCCGTACTACAAAATTAAAGTACGGCAAAAAATGCCGTACCTGTATACACTATGTAAATTCAAATTTTCTGAATTTCGAATGCTTCAATCTAATAAGATTTAAACATATGAAAAAATAGCAGGCTTGATAATGTTCATTTGTTTCATTTGGATTGTTTATCAGATTACATAATTTGTTGCATTTTGAAGTTCTTGATTTTGAAATGTTATTACATTGTTTAAATTTTCAACCCTTTTGTTTTTAAGTCGTAAAACTACGGAGGTATACAATTTTTCAACTGTTTAATTTGAAACATTTGCACCATTTACGATTTATAAATTATTATTCTCTTAGGATTTGTTAACTTTTGAATGTCTTAAATTTAAAATTAATTAATTTTTAAACCTATGATTGTAGTGAAATGTTCAATTGCGGTCTACTTGGACACATGGAATCGTTAAGGCTCTTCGTTTGATCACCGAAATTAAGCAGCCCTTCGTTCGTTTACACTCGGATGGGGGTCGTCGTACTGATGTGTATATTTATTAGCGCCTCAGCTACCTTTACTCTTAACTAAATGATGAAAAGTCTAAAAATTGATCTTATATTCTCGAATAATTGAACAAAAAAAATTTTTAAGATTATTTATATATTTTAATTTTTGCAGTCTAGAACACATGAACACATTGGTGAGTTTTGATTGGTGTTAATTTTTAATTTTTCTATTTTTAAACACAAAGTTTAAAGTTGTATAATTTTTAAATATAAAACTCTGCAACTAAGAAACTTGAAAGTTATAATTATTCAATTGTATATATTTCTAATTTGTAATTCATAAACTATTTATATTTCTAACTGCTTAATTTTTAATACGCCAAATTTAAAATCGCACATCCTCCCCTAAATACCACTAACATAGTTTAAGTATGTTTGTTTTTCGTTCTGAGAAATAAATCCGAGGGTAACAAAAACAACCCTCTTTACTGATTTCAATCGTGTGTAGAAATCATTACACCAATTAGAGATAAGAACGAGAATCGAAGTTTAGAAAGCAATTGAGACATTCACTTAACCGATAAAGGTAGTGCAATCGTGACCCTAGAACTTGAGATCAGTGGGATGCTTATGGTCCAGTGAGACTCCTGTGAATAGCTTCTTCTATAGTCTAACTGAAGGATTCGTTCGAGCAGTGAGGGTTTGATTTCACATGCTGATCCGGATACGAAAGTTGCTGGACTACGAAGATAAGAACTTGGATATCTTCAGTAGGTGAAGGAATTAGCACGACACGCCATGCGTGAGTGATTGACACAAAAATTAACCCTTCATTCACTTTACATAATCGAAAAAATGGCCACTTGTTTCAATTTGTCTATTCTAAATTATCCTTATAACACTAAAAAAACGTTGTACAAAATTTCAGAAGCGTGTTTGATGTACTGGACAGGTGGATGTTTAATATTATCTAACCGACGCTTTTAGAACTAATTTCCTTGACAGGGATCCAAACTATCTAGCTGAATTGGCTAAGCTAGCTGTGTTATTAGTGGCTTCAGGGCTCGACTGAAGTACTGGTTTTACCTGCTATAATTTTCAGGACTTAAAGCAACAACCTATTAAGGATGAATCTAATGATCCCTTAACACGAACTTCTTGCGACCAAGAGCAATTGAATTTGAAAACTTGTCCAGTCAATGAAGCTCTTCTTTTTTTAAAGAAGACCTCATGAATGTTTGTCTTTTCTTCAGTCCTGTATATCTATATTGTCTATTTATATACTGGTAGGAGTTTCCAAGATCTTGAATCTTGGATGCACCTACGGAAACTTGTATTGGATGCATTTAATGGAATCGAAAACAGTGGCCCAGATAAGTGTGTAGCATCCTTTGTGAGGCTTGTCTTTAAGAGAGGAAGGACGTAGATTGTAGGAAGTTCGTTGTCGATTTCAGCCAACTCGACGTCCTTGAAGTGAAAGAAATGAAGAGAGTACCTATTGTAGGTGGGTGTGTGCGCGCATCGTGGCCTCGAATCATTATACCACACCCACACCCACACGCCTCCAGTAAACTTAGATTACGTGTCCTGGTCACCTTCCTTATTTGTCGGTCCATTGCACTCCTATTAGATATTATAATACATTATCCGAGGAATCGTTATTTAATGTAGTGGTATTCAAACACAAATCCGTAGGCAAGATCTTTGCAAATATAACAAAAGCCAATTCACAAAAGAGGATCATTTATTTCCACTAGCTAATAAATGTTCCTGGTACTAATTTGACTATTTCGATCTAGAATAGAGATTGCCACATTAGAATAATAAATGACTCTCCCTATATGTAAAATCTCGATTCTAGATAGCGGATTATGCTATATTATCTTGGTGACAAGTTATTGAAGAATTGTTTCTCTCGAATAGACATAAGATAATTAATAGGTGTTTTGGAATCTTGCAAAATGGTACTTTTCCACTAAAACATTTCAGTTTTATCCAGAATAAAAAGAATTTCAATTTCCAATTCAAATTTTCTGGAAATGATGAGCTTGCTATAACAAGTTGAATCAGAACATGAACGGCAGCCATTCGTCGTTAAAGTCGCCATAAACGTCAGAAATACGGTCAAGACCAAACATTGAAATGTATCCCTATTATTCCTCTCGTTTTTATCTCGATCGTTGTTACCTAGAGTAGTTGCAACTGTACTATTGGCGGGTTTCGATAAATAGTCCGGTCTCGTGACTCTCTCGAGGTGTTCCGTATATCAAGCGAAAAGTCACCCGATTGTGAAGAAGTGTGTTTCTAAGTTTATACATGTGTGTATATTATAAAAACACACATAGGTAAATAGGACCTCGAGCACGAAGTGCAACAGACATGTGAGAGAACACACGCGTTTCTCAGTCTCGCATCGTGGCTTTTTCCCACACGTGGTTTCTTAGACAAGCCACGGCCCCTTGCCCTCTCTTTACCTTCTGGGTTGACTTGACTTCGCAGTCGTAACCCCCTTCTCAACCTCTTCGGTTTGTCATTGCATATATTTTTCAATGTTGGGTGCTACTTGTCGGTTACAAAAAAAGTTGTAGTTCTTTCAAAAAAAAAAAAAGGAATTTGTGATAACATAAAGGTGAAGAAGGTGAGGAAGAACAGGCTGAAGAGATATTATTAGGTTGTTGAAGTAAAACATGCATGGTTTAAAAGATAAACAGACACGTTGTACTATGGGACAACATGCGTGAAGCAAGGGAAAAAGAATAGTTTTCTAATGAAAAAGGTTAGTATGATATTAAGGGAAAACCTACATTTTTTAAAGGGAAAGGATAGATATTCTAAAAGAAAAACCTACATGTGTTTCTAAAGGAAAGGCATGGTTACATTCTTAATAGAAAACATGATCTTTTAGGAAAATTTGCATTGTTATAACAAAAGAACGTACGGAAAAGCAAATACCTATTTTTAAGGAAATAACACGTGCAGCGGGAAACCACATGAACAAGATGGTTATCTCTTTAACGAAAAACGTTTTTTCCGCGAACCTTCTATGTTCCAACAGAAGAACATACATATATGTTATAATTGAAAAGCCCATGGCTATATGAAACCTTACATTCGTTTTTAAACAAAACAATGTAGGAAAGTACGTAAAGTACCTTGACGAAGACAATACTTTAAAGAAAAGCAGTGTTCAATTTTTTTTTGTGTGGACATGTTTCATAGGAATATCATGCTTATAAGTATCAAACCAAATACTTTGATTTCTTCTCAACGAAAAAGAATTATTTCTTTAAACAATGTTCTAAATTTAAAAACT
>JAUELO010000027.1:1553464-1567019 GCA_032357855.1 Amphibolips quercusostensackenii | reverse complement strand
ATAAAATAACTTTCCCAGAATTTCTTATGATTCGGTATTTATGAAATTTAATAACAGTTGAAATATTCTTATCTATATTTTCGTTGAAAAACGTTCGACTTCCAATTTATTTAAATTTATAACATCAATATCTATTTATCTGCTTTAAAGATCAGTTTAAAATGTATAGAAGAATAACTGATATTAATAATATTAATAAAAAATCTTAAGGCTGATATTGAAGAATTTTTAATTGAGAATATTAAAAACTGAAGAATTTTCCATTGTAAATCTTCAAAACTGATTTACATATGCAAAAAACGTTCAAAATTACATACCTTTAAAATATTAATCTTAAAATGAAATAATTTTCATAATTTTAAATCTTCAAAATTGCAGAACTCTGAGTTTCAAGTCTTTTAAAACTGAAAACGTTTAAACTGCAAATCGTGAAGATTGAAGAATTTCAATTGTAAATCTTAAAGATGGTAGAACTTTAAATGTTATAAATCTTTAAAATTGAAAAGTTTTTGATTTTTTAATATAAAATTTTTTAATGATGTGAGCTTTAAGTTTTAAAATTAAAAATGCTGTCATTTCAATGATTTACATTTCAAACCTCAATTTGGAGATCTAGAGTTGAAAACTCTTTACTTTTGATCTTCAAAATCATGACACTTCAAAAATTTTTACTATACGTCTTTCAAAGCCAAAAAGTTTTCAATTGTAAATCTTGTAAATTGAAGAGTTTTAAATTGCAAATCGTTAAAATTTATAAACTTTCAATTGGAAGTCTACAAAATTGAATTATCTCAAAAAATTTGTAAATTACATACCTTTAAAATATAATCATGAAAATTAAATAATTTGTAATTTCAAATTTTCAACGTTCAAAAATTGTCAATTGTAACTCTTCAAAATTGCAGAATTTTGAATTTCAAATCTTTTAAGACTGAAGGGTATTTAATGTTGAAAATTTACAATTCAAAATTAAAAAATTATTAATAATACTAATAATATGTAATATTTCACAATAATTAACATTTCATAATTGAATAATATTTTGTAATAATTCCACTTTTTCGTATTCGTATGTCATGAACGGCGTTCTCACAAATCACATCAGGCATTTCTGAGGTCCGTAATTCGAAGAGAGCCGTAACTGCCCGTCACGACGTTTTCCGAATTTCAGCATCCCAATCAACACCGTTAACTGCATTTTAAATAATTGATTAAAATTTTTGAACAATTTTTTTGTAGAAATGAAATAAGATCATACGCAAATTAGTCAAGAACAGCCAAAAAAGTTTCAGAAAATGAATCAGAATTCGCGATACACGCGAATAAAGATTCGAACAGTTTTTGTCGATTTTCTCGGATTCGTTCATTTTGCAGTTAACGGTGTTCTTCCAAATCATGGCAGAATAGTAATCTATAAACCAATTACGGAATTGATGCACTCCTTTCTCAAAAATCAATTGCAAAATCTTTTATTTTTTGTTAAAGAATACAGTATTTCAAAAAATTAAATTACTTGCTCTCCAGGTCTTAACCGTCGTCGTAATATTATCTTCGGATGTGTGCAAATACAAATACACACGCCCGAGTAAAATACTGAAAGAGATAACAGGGAGTCGACTCAAGTGGGCATCCGTTGTCATTGTACGTTTTACTCGAAAGATAACGTACTCTCCTGTGTACATTTGACTCGTGTACTATCGTCACTTGGCTTCATTTTATCTCCACTTCTCCAGACTAGACGAGTGTATACTTTTTGTTTCAATAGATAATCCGGTAGAAAAATGAAGATAAATCCTGAAAAAAGCTCGCCCTTTTCTCTTATCGATTTAATTTCAATCTTTACAGGTGAGCAGTTTTTTCAAAGAATTCTTTTCAGGACATTTTGACATTGTCAGGAGCACTAGTCACCTGTGGTCTTATCTAAATACCCAAACAGTGTTCGAAAAGATTTTCACAAAATGTTAAGGGAACGTCCATTAATAACGTATGGATGATTTTTGAAATTTAAGACCCCTCCATATATTACGTAACGTTTATAGACGGGAGGGAGGGGGAGAAATTTTACATGATATTTTTTTACATGTAATAATTTACAAAAAAGTAAAATAACATACGAAGTTAAGAATAATAATTTTATCAAATAATAAATTTTAAAAAATTAAAAAAAATCTATTTTGCAGGTATTTGTAAAAGTTGAGGTTGTACTAACAAAAATTAAAAAAATTTTATATGATGAAAGGGATACTTATTAACAATTTATTCAAAGTATTTTGCATAAAATTAGTTCTGTCTGAACGGAAGAAACACACCGCTAATTTCTTTAACGTCAAACATTTTTTTTAACACAGTAATCAAGCCACTTCAAAATAGTCAGATACAAAATTAGCATCACTAAAAGTTGCAAAGTTTCTCTTTAAAAAAAAAAAAACTAGAAAAGATATATGCAAACATATTTTAAAAATTTAAAATAATTATTCCATTAAATAAATCCAAGAAAATGCAATTTTTTTGTTGATATTTCAAAAATGTTTACCTTGATTGGAAATAATTTTTTCTGAAAATATGATTTTATATTATTACTTGTTACTATAAAGGATTTTAAGAGATTTCGAGCAATTTTAATGGCTTTTAAAATATTTGAATGGATTTTAATATATTGTAAGGTACTTCAAACGATCCAAAAAGATTATCGCGTATTTGAAAGATTACAGTGATTTTTAAAGTCATTTTAAAGATTTAAAGGAGCCTCGTCAGATTTCGAAATATTTCACGGAAATTCGAGAATTTTCACCGCATTTTATGAGGCTTTAAAGATTTCAAGCGATTTTTAACATTTTCACAGTTTTTAAAAGGATTAAAGGGATTCAACAAAAAAATTTAATAAATCACTGGATTTTAAAGGATTTTAAAATATTTAACGCGATATCGAAGTATTTTCACAAATTATGAAGAATATTAAAGAAATTAAATGAATTTCAATTTTGTAAGTCGTAAGATTTAAAAAGATTAAACAAAATTTTAAAGGATTTCAGAATTTTATAAAGTATTTTAATGGGAATTTCGAGGAATTTTTATGTCTGTTAAAATATTTAAATATATTTCAAAATAATTTTAGGAATTTAAAAAAAAATTCGGAAAGATTGCCACGGATTTTGAATACTTGAATGAATTTTAAAGGCATTTCAGATTTCAAGAGGTTTCGTAAGGTTTTGAAACATTTCGCGAAATTTTCACATGATTTCAAAAATTTAAAAGGATTTATAAAACTATCAAAAGAATTCACGGGATTTTAAAGGATTACTTTGAAGAAATTTTTAAAAATTCCATTAAATCTTTTGAAATATTACGATATCCTCTAAAATCCGCGGATATACTTTGGAATCTTTAGAAATCTCTTAAAATCTTATGAAATCTCGTGAAACCATCAAAACTGCTTTAAATCTCTTAAAATCCGCTGAAATTCTTTGAAATCTTTGAAAATTTTTTGAAATCCTGCGAAATCTATTGAAATCTTATAAATCCCTTCAAATCTTCGAAATTCAATTAAAATCCCCTGACATTCTGCAAAATTCGTGAAAATAACTTCGTATCTCTTAAAATTCTTTAAAATCCTTTGAAAATCTTTTGAAATCCCTTTAAAACTATTGAGGTCCCTGAAAATCCCTTGAAATCCTTTAAAAACTGCGTAAATTTCTTTAAATACTTTGAGATTCTGTGGAATCTTTTGAAACCCTTGAAATCGCTTAAAATTTTAAAAATCTCATAAAAATTCCTTAAAAACCTTTAAGAACCGAGGAAATCCCTTTATATCTCTAAATATCGGCTAAAATCCCTGAAATTTCGTGATATATTTTGAAATATTAGAAGATCCCCTAAAATCTTTAAAATCCCTTGAAAATTTATTGAAATCTTTAAAATCAGTGGAAATCTTTCCGAATCTCTTGAAATCCCTTAAGATCTTTTTGAATTTATTAAAATCTGTTAAAAGCCATAAAAATTCCTCGAAGTCCCTTGAAATGTTTGGAAATACTTTGAAATTCCGTTTAATGTTTTTAAATCATACAAAATCCTCTAAGACCTATGGTTTTACTTTGAAATCTTTTGAAATCTAGAAAATCTTTTGAAATCCCCAGAGATTATCAAAACCTCTTTAAATATCGTAAAACCCCTTAAAATCCTTCATAATTTTTGCAAATTTTAAAAAATCTTATGAAATTCCGAGATTTTTTTATATTTTAAAATCTGTTAAAACAAATACAATATACGAGTACTTTCTTTTTTATTTCAAATAATCATTTTGTTAGAATATGAATTTGAATTTATCCAAATTTATGTGTTTTAAAATAGTACTTACTCTACTACATATTTGTTGAATCCATGTAAGAAAACAGAATATAAACTCACCTGCAACAAAATAACAGAAAAGGCTTAGAATTTGTTATTGATAAATAAGGGATCAATTTTCATAACAAAAAAAATTATGTCTTTAAATCAAAACGCACTATAGCCTCATTTACTCATTTGTTTTGCACAAAAGATGAAGCTAATCGGATAAAATTTAGTAGGTGCGTAGTGCTTATCAATGTTTATAAATCCTTGTATAAATAACATAAAATACGTTGAAATTCTTTGAAATCCCTTGAAATCATTGAAAATATTTTGAAATCCTATGAAATTTTTTTAAAACTTATTAAATTCTTTCAAATCCTTGCAAATCCCTTCAAAACTTCGAAATCCAATTAGAATCTCCTGACATTCTGCAAAATTGTGAAAATACTTTTCCATCTCTTAAGCTCCTTCAAAATCCCTTTAAATGTCAAGATCCCTCGAAATCCCTTGAAATATTTTAAAAACTGTGTAGATCCCTTAAAATTCTTTAAGAATCTGTGAAATCTTTTGAAATCCTTGAAATCCCTTAAAATCGCTAAGCATCTGTTAAAATCTTTAAAATTCCGTGAAATATTTATAAATATTATGAGATCACTCAAAATCTTTAAAATCTCTTTAAAATTCATTAAGATCTTTCACATAAGTGGGAATCTTGCTGCGTCACTTGAAATTCCTTAAAATACTTTAAAATTAATTGAAATCATTCAAAAGCCCTAAAAATTACTTGAAATCCCCTTATAAAATTCTGTATAATATTCGGAAATCCATTGAAGTTCCGTTTAATCTTTTGATATCGTACATAATCTCTGGAAATCCCTATCAGCGATTGAGGTCCCTAGAAATCTCTTGAAATCCTTATAAAACTGTAGTAATCCCTGAAAATCATTTAAGCTTTCATGAAAATTGTTTAAAATTATTGAAATCGTTTGAAATCTTCAAAATCCCATAAAAATCCCTTTAAAAACTTTAACCCTTTCACCCTACACCAGTGCGAATTCGCACCAACAAAATTTTCAAGTTGCTGGCATTTTCCGTATTCGCTTTCCCCAGGTATATCCCTATTACGAAAAATATGAGGGACCCCTATCCCTATAGTATCTATTGTCGTTGAGTACACGTCATTTGTTACTTGGCTGTGGAACATAAAATTTGTGGATCTTAGTGTTTGGTTCCTTACATATTCATTAAAAGTGAGTAAATTTAATCATTTTTACAATTTTAGCAGACTGTAATACATTTATTAAATTGAATTGAAAAGAAAGCAGATTTTTGCATGCGATCACCAATTCTGCCTTTCACTGCAATATTTTTTTTTTTGTTGAACAGTAAAATTGCGGATTTTAAGTATTAGAATGCTAAAGGAAGAAATTAAAAGTCGCATGACCATAACATTGTAAAAGAAGTAATTTCCTTCTAACATACACTCAGAAAAATGTTTGTCTCTATATCAAAGATAGCATTTGTTTGATTCAAATAGAATTTGTTTGATTCAAATAAAATTTGTTTGTGTTATACAATGGTGTGTTTGTATCAAATAAATTTGATTCGAGACGAGCAAATATTTGTTTAAATTAATATAATTTTTGTTTGACCCTATATCAAAAAAAGAATTTGTTTAATTCAAACAATCATTTTTCTAAGTGTACTTTTATACTTAGAGAACGTGCTTCATTGAATAACTCTCATTTTTTCAAAGAATATTATTTTGGAAAGTGGCACTAAGCCAGCCTTGAAGCTAAACGCAGAACGAAGTTCAAGTGAGGTTATTGGACGCAGATTTTGTTTCTACTTAGCCTATAAGCAGTAGGCACACATGTGTGTGTGTGTGTGATAAGCGTAAAGAACATTCGTCACTCTTGACCTTTAGGGCAAATGTGAAGTCAATTTCATACATAATATAATACCGTAAGGCATATAAGCAAAAAGTCCAAAGCTGGGCAAAAAAACTCTGTTGTCCTGAATTCTGTCCTTAACAATAAGTTGTCATCATAATTTTGCAGTTACACACAGTCCTCAACAAATTCTTCACTGCGTGCACATTTCCATAACATCATGTTCCTTCTGCTGCGTGTTTTGAATTCAGAGAATAACATAATGAGTTAGATATAGAGACTCAATTTTCAGAAACATATAAGCATAAAGAAAAATTACTTCCGAGATTTTATGGAGTTCTATTGATTCAAGAAAAGAAAACAATAACAGGTCCAAAAGCGATGACATTGCAATTACTTTCAAATTATTTTTCAATCATCTTGCAATCACTTCATACAGACAAAAAATCAGTTAATACTTCATTTTTAATGTAAATGATCCTGCACAAACGAATTTGATGCAACAAAATATTTTATTAATTTATATTCTTTGTAAAAAGTGAAACTTTATCATTATTTTAATAATGATAATATAAGAAAATAACCGACACAAAACAGGGTATAGTCGAAAGGCAAAAAGTGTGCAGTGCAAAATTAACTTTATTTTCTGAGCAAAATTTTCAGTTTTCCAAGCTATTGTTTTAAAAGTATTACGAATGAACTACACTTTTTTTGAAACTATTATTCTTTATTCTATAAATATTAAAATTCCCCATTTATTTAGTACAGGTTTCACAGTCTTTTCCATACTCCTCTCTTTTCCCTTTTTCAACGTTTTTCCACTTGAATGTGAACTGAATTGAGCGTCCGGATCGAATAACTCGCCGAGCTCGCGAACAAGGGTAAAAGTGTCATCCGAACGTCTCGTTCGACGGAAATTTTAAAAGTCAAAAAATTAATTTTTTTATAATATAAGCTTGTAGAGAATAACAAGACGGAACTTTTTTCTATTTTCTGCTTTTTTATCAGATAAGTAGTTTTTATAATAAGCATGAGAAAATGAAAAAATTTATTCCCTAAATTCAATTATTTTTTGGAACATAAATCGTCTTTACTCAGACAAATATAATTAAAAGTGTTTGAAATTTAGTATAAACACGCAGTATACCCTACTGATGCCTAAAAAATGAAGAAAAAAATAAAACTACAAATTGTTTAATAATATTTAATCGCAAATTGAGACAGATCGGTAACCCCGTTTTTTCAGTTTCGCCGACAAAAAGTATCGAGGAAACTTTAGAGTTGAAACAACTTCCAGTAAGACATTCGTTCCTTACTATTTAAGGAAAATTTTTGAAAATTTTCAGATCGATTCATTGAGAATTGGTGGTAATAGCAATTTTACAAGAAAGCATGCTATGCCGCCAACGGTTATCAGTGACGAGTACGTTGCCCGAGGGTGCTGAGTGCTCGCGGAGCTATCGTTGGCGGCGTTGTATGCTTTCTTGTAAAATTGATATTTCCGCCAATTCTCAATGAATCGATCTAAAAATTTCCGAAAATCTTCCTTCAATAGTGAGGAACAAATGCCTCACTGGAAATTCTTTCATCTTTAAAGTTTTTCGATACTTTTTGTCGGCGAAACTGAAAAAAAGGGATTACCGATCTGTCCCAAT
The DNA here is from genome assembly GCA_032357855.1 of Amphibolips quercusostensackenii. Taxonomy (NCBI): domain Eukaryota; kingdom Metazoa; phylum Arthropoda; class Insecta; order Hymenoptera; family Cynipidae; genus Amphibolips; species Amphibolips quercusostensackenii. The sequence continues at coordinate 1,559,143 of JAUELO010000027.1, read as the reverse complement.
TTGCGAATAAACATTATTAAACAGTTTGTAGTTTTAACTTTTTTCGTTATTTTGTAGCCATCGATAGGGTATACTGCGTGTGTATAATAAATTTCAGACACTTCCAATGATACTTGTCTGAGTAAAGACGATTTATGATTTAAAGAATATTTGAATTTGTGGAATACATTTTTTCAGTTTTTCATGCTTATTATTAAAAATACTTATCTGACAAAAAAAACGGAAAATAGAAAAAAGTTCCGTCTCATTATTCTCTACAAGACAATATTTAAAACATTCATTTTTTTTTATTTCAAAATTTCCGTGGAACGAGACGTTCGGCCAATACTTTTACCCGTGTTCGCGAGCTCGTCGAGTTATTTGATCCGGACGCTCAATTAATTGAACCCAATAAGAAAATCCAACCATTTTTGGTTGAAAATTATTTATTTTTCATTGAAAAGTCTACTACTTTATTTTTAGTTGAGAATACGTCTACTTTGTTTAAAATTTAGAATTAGGTTGAAAATTTTATTATTTTGTTGAAAATTCAACTATTCGATTGAAAATGAACTTTTTTATTTAAAATTTTTATTTTTCGTTTCGAAAATTTAACTTCTTTGTAGAAAATTCGTCGATTCGACTTTAAAATTCAACAATTTGGTTGAAATTTGGTTCTTTTTTGACTGAAAAATTTTTCTTTTTTAAAAATAACCCTCATTTGTTAAAAATTAATATTTTTTTGTTAAAAATGCAACTCTTTGATTAAAAATATATCTGTTTTGGTTAAAGATTCAACCAACTTCTTGAAAATTCGTTTTTCGTCTGCTTGAAAATTAAGTGTTTTAACATAAAATTTAGATATTCCATTTTTAGTAGAAAATTGATATTTTTTGTTGAAAATTCGTATTTTCTGGTAGAAAATTAATCTTTCTGGTTGAAAATTTATCTTTGGTTTGAAATTTATCTATTTTAGTTAGAGAATAATCATTTCACTCAAAATTTATCACTTGGAAAATATAACTATTTTGTTGAAAATTTCTTTTTTTTGGTAGAAACTCTTTTTTTAACTACAAATTCAACTTTTCCATTTTTGGTTGACAATTTACATTTTTTAGTTGAAAATACAACTATTTGATTAAAAATTTGTTGTTTTTGTTTTAAAATTCAAGTATTTGGTGGAAAATCTACCTATTTTGCTGAAAACTCTTTTCTTTTTTAAAATTTAAAATAAAATTTTTCAACTAAAATTATAACTATATTCCATTTTTGGTTGAATATTGATATTTTTTGTTGAAAATTCATGTATTCTGAAGAAAATTCGTCTTTGTGTCTTTAAAGTTTATACAATTTTGTAAAAAAGCCATCCTTTTAAGTATAAAATTCAACTATTTGGTTGATAATTAACTTTTTAGTTGAAAATTCATATTTTCGGGTCGGTTTAAAAATTCACCTCCTTCGGTTGAAAATAAAACTATTTCGTTGAAAATATATTTTTTCGGTTAAAAATTCATAATTTTAGTTTACAATTCATTATTTTTTAGTTAACAATTCATGCCTTTGGTTAAAAATGTATCTATTTTGTTGAAAATTATTTCTTTTCATAGAAATTAAATTTTTTAACTAAAAATTTAACTATTATATTTTTAGTTGAAAATTCATCTTTTTGTTTGAAGATTCATAATTGGAGTTGAAAATTCATCTTTTTGGTTGGAAATTCAACTATGTGGTTAGGAGTTCATATCTTTTGTTGAAAATACAATATTTTTACCTGAAATCTTAGGAATTTAGAACGTTTGTAATTTTCGATGTATTGGATTTTAGATTTATTAAGTTGAAAAACCTTCAATTAAAATACTTATTGACATTTCCAGCGTACAAGCTGCCAAATTTTGAACATGTTAATTTAAAATTGTCCGCTTTCACAAGACTCTCAAATGTCGCTATTCAAATTAAAAAAGGCCGCTCCTATTAATCATGATTCGGTATAAATAGTCGATTCAATGATTCTGGACTATTCATCCCAAAATTTCGGGATGAAAAACTTGGAGTTCTAACCTAGCTACTGATACGGAAAACGCGACTCATAAAAAATTGTATTTTCATGAATTTATATTTAAGTTAAAATGTTCATGCATATTCTAGATTGAATTAATTTGAATAAAAAATTAATAATCTGTAATTAAAAGAACACGAAATGTTCATAAGAAAAAATGCAAGACAAAAAAAACATTGTTTGTGTTCTTTTTATGAAAAGTTATTGTTTTTTGTAAAGTTTCTACACTTGCAATCTGTTCTAAACCATTTTAAAAAGAGAAACTTAACCCTAGACGACGTATCTAATCTAAAAAGATGGTTTCTGAGTCATCAAAAAAATAAAAAATTAAAATGATAATTTTTTATTTTCAATTGTATTTATACATACATCTAAGTGACAGCTAAGGTTAGCAGTGTTACTCTGTAGCACATTATAAGGGCTTAAGCCCCAATTTTTACAAAATGAGATTATTGACTCGAAAAAGTGACTCAAGAAAGAAGAAAGTATTTTTGTGACCGATTATTTATGTGACCACACAAACTAATTGGAACCTCCGATATTTGAAGCAATTTTAAAAATATGAAAAATATAAAAACAATATTTGTTTATAAAAAATTTTGAATTTGCATAGGCCTTTGAAAGTCTAGATCAAAGAGCAAAGTACACGGCAAATACAATTTACAAGACCGTTTGAATAGGTCCGTTATTTTGTCAACTCACATGCTAAGTGAGCTCAAACAAGCTTTGTGGCCAAGAAATAAAAGGGAACACATGTCGAATTGTTGAACGGTGGTAGTGTCTGTGGCCTCTTTTTTGCCGGAGCGGAAAGATCGTCTGACGGAAATTTACTTTGGCCAGGTCGACCGTGACGAAGGTCAGTTTCTCACTGGCTTCCCACCACACCGTAAAGTAGAGTAGATTCAGATCAAAAACTATCACGTGAGGTGGACCTCTTCACGTGAGCATTAAACTCTTTTTTTTTAACGGGGGAAATAGGGGCATTTTTCTCGTAAATAGGTCCAAAAATTGTACGATTATCGGTCAGTTTGCGTTATTTTGCTGTGATCGATGAAATAGGATGACTTCATGAAGCTCTTTGCCTGGGATGATTGCTAGAGAGATTGATCAGCAGCCTGTGCCGGAACAGTGTTAGGGAACGTGTTGCCTAAATAAGCAAAATGGGTATTCTAGATTGATCTAAAATTTATACCTTCCCCTACACTTCCCCTTTTCACTCTTCCCATAGAGTAGGCACCATAATCTTAAGATATCAAGACCAAAATATGGATCTTCAACAAACAGAAGAATTTTCCATCTAAAGAGATGAATTTTCTACCGAAAAAGACAAATTTTAAACAAAAGAGACCTTCGACTTTTAAACTCGAGAGAATGAAGTTCAAACAAGAAAGGTACTTTTCAACTCATAAAGAAAATTGACAACCAAATAGTTGAACCCACAAGTAAAAGAGGCGAACTTTCAATAAAGAAGTTGATTTTTTTAACCAAATAGTTGAATTTCCAACCAAAAAAACACGAATTTTCTACTAAAAGAGGTGAATTTTCAACTTAAAAAGACGAATTTGTTAACAAAAGAGTTGAGTTTTGAAGTTAAAAAATCGAATGTTTTAGTACAAATCTGACTTTCAAACCCAAGAAAATGAATTTTCAACCAAAATAGATGAATTTTAAACCAATTAGCTGAATTTTCAACCAAACAGTTGCATTTACAAACAAATAGTTGAACTTTCAAGCGAAAGAGACGAATTTGTAATACAAAATGTTGAATTTTTAACCAAATACTTCATGTTCAACAAAAAAAACTAATTTTTTACCAAAAGAGATGAATTTTTAACCCAAGAAAACGGATTTTTAAACAAAATAGTTGATTTTTGAAGTAACAAAATAAATAAATAAGAAATCTAATGTTCAATAATATTTGAATTTTAAACACGAAAAAATGAATTTTCGACAAGAAAGGTGATTTCAACCGAGAAAGATGAATTTTCATGAAATTAGTTTAATTTTTAATCAAACAGTTGAATTTACAACAAAATAATTGAAATTTCAAACAAAAGAATAGTTCTTCTTTAACAAAAGACACCAAATAGTTGGATTTTTAACAAAGAAAAAAAACTAATTTTCAACGAATGATAATTTTTCAGTCAATAAAGAAACAAAATTTCAACTAAATTGTGGAATTTTTAAGACAAAAAGAGAAATTTTCCTCAAAAGAGGTGAATTTTCAACAAAAAAGTGAATTTGTTAACAAAAGAGTTGAGTTTTCAAGTTAAAAAATCGAATGTTGTAGTACAAATATGACTTTCAAGCCCAAGAAAATGAATTTTCAACCAAGATAGATGAATTTTAAACCAATTAGCTGAATTTTCAAACAAACAGTTGCATTTACAAACAAATAGTTGAACTTTCAAGCAAAAGAGACGAATTTGTAACACAAAAAGTTGAATTTTTAACCAAATACTTCATGTTCACCAAAAAAAAAAAAACGAATTTTTTACCAAAAGAGATGAATTTTCAACGCAAGAAGACGGATTTTTAAACAGAATAGTTGATTTTTCAATCAACAAAATAAATAAATAAGAAATCGAATGTTCAAAAATATTTGAATTTCAAACACGAAAAAATGAATTTTCAACAAGAAAGGTGATTTCAACCGACAAAGATGAATTTTCATAAAATTAGTTTAATTTTCAACCAAACAGTTGAATTTACAACAAAATAATTGAAATTTCAAACAAAAGAATAGTTCTTTTTTAACAAAAGAAACAAAATAGTTGGATTTTCAACAAACAAAAAAAAACGAATTTTCAACGAATGATAATTTTTCAGTCAATAAAGAAACAAAATTTCAACTAGATTGTGGAATTTTTAAGACAAAAAGAGAAATTTTCCTCAAAAGAGGTGAATTTTCAACAAAAAAGTGAATTTCCAATCAAACAATTCAATTTTTAACCAGAAATGAATCTTTAACCAACAAATTAATTTTTTACAAAATAGCTCAACTTTTAACAAAGTAGTTAACTTTTTCACCAATAAAGATGACTTTTTAACAAAATAGTTCAATTTCCAAGAAAATAATTAAATTTTCGATTAAACGGGATGAAATATAAACCAAAAATAGAATAGTAGACTTTTTAAATAAAGAAAAATAATTTTTAACCAAAAGGGTGACTTTTCTACCGAAAGACGAATTTTCAATTCAAAAGGACGAATTTTGTATCCGAAAAGAAGAATGTTTTAACAAAACAGTTGAATTTTCAACTAAGAAATATGACTTTTTGACATAATAGTTCAATCTTCAAGAAAATAGTGGAATTTTTAACCAAAAGAGGTAAATTCTGAATCAAAAATATAATAGTTGAATCTTCAGTGAAAAAGAATTAACTTTCAACCAAAAAAGTTGAATTTTCTACCAAAGGATGAATTTCCAATCCAAAAGGACGAACTTTCTATCCAAAAAGACAAATGTTCAATATAACAGTTGAATTTTCGACAAAAAAAAAGACTTTTTAACAAAAAAGTTGAATTTTCAACAAATGAATTAAAATTTAACCAAATACTACAATTGTAAACCGAAAGAGGTAAATACTGAACCAAAAATATAATAGTAGAATTTTCATTAAAAAATAACTCGCTTTCAACTA
>JAUELO010000027.1:1534139-1551553 GCA_032357855.1 Amphibolips quercusostensackenii | reverse complement strand
ACACTATTTCCCTACCCCTCATTTTCTCTAATTCATCGCCAATAATTTCTCCTAACTCTCACATTTTCCCGAATTTCTCTCCCTTTACTACCCCTCTCCTCAATTCCACCACTTTCCCGACATCTCCTTCCCTTATTTTTTCCACATCTCCTCCTCATATTTCCCACCACTTCCATTACTTCTCATGCCCTCATTAACCCTCACTTCCCATCCTATAATTTCCCCTTACTTCACCTACTGCCCCTACTTGCACTCCCCTCATTTTCCATCACTTCCTTTACTTCTTGCACCTTATTTCTCCTTACTTCCCATCTCATCATTTCCCCTCCCTCTACCTACTATCTCTACTTCTACTCATCTCACTTTCCATCACTTTCTAAATTTCCCATCCCCTCCTTTCCCCTCACTTCCCTTTCCCATAACTTCCAATCTTATCATTTTTCCTCACTTCACCTACTACCTCTACTTTAACTTCCCTCATTTTCATCATTTCCTCTACTTCTCATACCTTCATTTACCCTCACTTTCCATATTATAATTTCCATTTACTTCACCTACTAGCCCTTTTTCTACTCCCCTCATTTTCCATTCCTTCCTTAACTTCACATAACCTCATTTCTCCTTACTTCCCATCTTACCATTTCCCCTCACTTCACCTACTACCCCTACTTCCACTCTCCTTATTTCCCATTACTTCCTCTACTTCCCAGCCCCTAACTTCCCGTGTTATAGTTTTCACTCACTTCACCTACTACCCCTACTTCTCCTCCCGTCATTTTCCCTAAATTTCTCTCCGATCATTCTCCATAACTTCCCCTCCTTGGAAAAAAGGAATGACACAAGAAGATTAATGGAGTTATTCTAGAAAAAGACGCGAAGGATTTTAAGAGATTTAGTTTATATTTTTTGTTGAAAAAGCACAACTCTTAAAAAGAGAAGATTACATCAAATGGTTAATGTTTTAGTAATCAAAAGTTAAAAGAGATGTCTACAATTTATGCATCCATAAGCGCAAGAGCATGACGGGTACGATTATCATGGCTTATGGGGGTTTCGAAAGCAAACAGAAAAGGGGAGAGGGTGGAATGAATTCGCGGACGTTCCATACATATACATTATCTGCGACATACATATTTAAACCTCAAACCGTCTAGCTAGGCGACTGAATGACTGCAAACTGCACGATGGTTTGTTTGCTCATCCCAAGAGTTATTCCACCCTTTTGCTTTGACATTCATAAAATTCACGAAGTTCTGGTTTATTTTCAGAATTGATTGGTGTATTTTAAGCTTATTGGGATTTTCGTAAAAAGTTTTGTTTTTTATTGGATTGAAATCCTAATAATTCAATAATAATTGTTTTCACACCGAGAAACGGTAACTGAAGAGTGGTAATACAGAACTAGATAACCAACAAAATAGGAATTTCACAAAAGAGCAAAAAAATATTTTGTAAAATCGAAATCATTATTTAAAGATAAAATAAATGTTCTCTCGAGCCGAAGTGTGCTCGAATCGAGGTCAAAAAAGTTTGTTTAAAAAAAGTTATCCAGGTTCGAGGAAATGGATGTGAAAGTTGACAAAAGTCAAAGTGACACTAACTTAAAATTGGACCAGACTTGACAGCGGATTGCGATAAAAATTCAATCTTCAGTTTAAAACTAAAGTAAAATCATACTTCTGAGATATAAGGTTTCTGAATATAGGTAAATAAAGTTTCATGTAAAAAAGTTATCCAGTTTCGAGAAAATCGACCGACAATTTTGAGATTAAAATTTCATGGTTTTTCAAAATTAGCTTTAGGTAGAGATTAAAATAAGATTTTTTGATAAAAAAAATAATTCCGTTCCGCAAAAATCAATATTGAAGGTCGTACTATCACATTACGCCAAATATATATTTTTTTTTTGCTAAAAATACGAAAAAAATAAGAAAAAATATTCGTCTCTCATTAAATGATAATAATTTAAAGAAACATCAATGCTAAAAGGTTAAAAAATAATTACTACGTTGAAATTGAAACTAAACTGTAACTAAAATTTTGAATAAATTTTTTAAACATTATTGTACCAAAAAATGACCTTTTCGAAAAATCCTTTTACCACAATGTGTATTTAATTCTTTTTTTTAATTTTGTATGCAATAAAATATTCGTAGTGTATACGGATCCGGCATATTTTGCCGGACTTTTATTTTCTCTTCCGGCATATCTTGCCGGATTTTAATTTTCTCTTCCGGCATATTTTTAATAACGTCATGATTTACCGTAAATTATCATAAATTTCCATAAATTCCATTAATTTCCACAAACATCATAATTTTCCACAAGTTTAATAAATTTCAAAAAATTTCATGAATTTCAACAAATTTCATAAATTTTTATAAATTTTATAATTTTTACAAAAATTTCATAAATTTCAATAAATTCCAAAAATTTCCACAAATTTCATAAATTTTTACAGATTTCATAATTTTTCCAAAAATTTCATAACTTTTCACAATAATGATAAATTTTAGAAAGTATGGTAATTCATCAAACTTTTCACACACTTTTAAAATTATGGTAATTGATGGAAATATACGCTAATTTAATGTAATTTTAGAAATTCATGGTAATAGATCGATAACTTTTGATAACTTTGATATATAATTTGACCAAATTGGTTTAAATTTTGGGTTGAATGAATTTATATTTCTATGGCTTCTTAAGGTTTGTTGGCTTTCCAGCTATCAAAGTGATCATTAGTCCATATTAGAAACGAAAGTCAAACCGCTACTCCTTTCCAATGTCTCATGAGGGGCGGGAAGGCCCCTGTGACTGGTCACATATATAGTGACGATAAAGAAACTATTTTGACTACAAAATACGCTGTAAGAGAAAATTATAATCTGGCATATTTTACCGGAGATCGGTTTTTCAACTCCTTGGAATAATTCTTGAGTTCCTTGGAATAATTATTGAATTCCTTGGAATTCATCATAATTTCTTTGGTATTCTTTAGGATTCAGGCGCGAGTTTGGTCACAATCGCCGTCTTTTCCAGGTGGTTCGGTAGAAAGGAAATATAAATATATGTATGCAGATGAAACGTAACCTCCACTTGTAATCAAGATCTCCCTTTATTTTCTATTATCCGACATATTTTTCTAAACATTAATTTTGTAACTCGTTGCAATTGATCTAGAGTTGTTTGGAATTCATAATAAATTCTTTGGAATTCAATTTAGTACATGATAAAATATGCCGGGAGAGAAAATTAAAATCCGGCAAAATATGCCGGATCAGAAAATTAAAATCCGGCATATTTATCCGGAGCAGAATACTGGACCTACAATATTTACTGTATTTCTATCAGTGCCGCTTTCAGGGGAAATTTCCTTCAAGGCATTACATTTTTTGTGACCCCCCCCCCCCTCCAAACCGCAACCCCTCTTTACAACTTAGCATATATATTTCCATATATTTTCTATTATATCTCCTTAAATTCTTCAATTCAATTATGCGATTTTTTATTTTTTTAAATTTATTTTACGAAAATATTTAAAAAGATTTTTGAGCATTTCTAAAGATTCCCAAAATTATTGTCAAAAAGGAATCTTGACAATTTTTAAACAATTTTTTTTTTATTTTGCAGAATTTTAAACATTTTTAGGGGAAATTCAAATCATAAAAAAATATTTAAAATGTTTAGAAGGTTTAAAAATTTTTTTAAAAATTTGAAGCAAAACGTAGATCAAAAAATGTAAAAATGTAAACGAAAAAAATTCGAAGCTTTTTAAAGAATTTTGAAAGATATCAATTAAATTAAAAACTTTTCTTAAGATTACTGGAAAAATGTTTAAAAATATTTTTTTCTTCTTGAGTAAATGTTGATAGACTTCAAAAAATACTAAAAGATTTTTAAAAATGTCAAAAAAATCTGCAGGATTAAAAGGCAATTTTTTAAATTTTAAAACATTTTTATACATTTTTGGGTAGAAATTTATTATTTTCTGGTTAAAAATGTAACTGTTTGGTTGAAAATTAATCTGTTTTGGTAGACGATTCAACTATTTTGTTCAAAATTCGACTATTTCTTATGAACTACACTCTCTTTTATTTAAAATTAAAATCTTTTTTAGTTTAACTATCAAATATTAAATTTTTCGTCCACAAAGATTTATTACTTTAGCTAAACAATCATTTCCTTGGTTTCAAACATAACTATTTCGGCGAAAATTCGTATTTTTTGGTGAAAAAATTAATCTTCTTTGTAGAAAATACATATATTTGGTTGAAAATTCAGCTATTTGGTTTAACATTAAGTTTTTTGTAGAAAATTGATATTTTCAGGTGTAAAAAGTCAAACTATTTTCGAGAAAATTCGTCTTCACGGTCAAAAAATTAATCTTTCTTGATTAGAAATGCAACTAGTTAAAAATTATTGTTTTTTGGTTGAGGATTCAACTATTTTTTTTTAAATTCGTCTCTGTGATAAGTTCAACAGTTTTTGCTTTAAACTAAACATTTTTTTTGTTGAAATATCAATTACGCATTATATTTTTCGTTGAAAAATTGATAATTCATCTTTTTTGTTGAAAATTAAACTTTTTGGTTGAAAATTAAATTTTTTGTTGAAGTTTTGATTTGACATTTGAAATCTTCCAAAACTTTTTTAAATTTTCTCAAGAATCTTAGGAAAATTATACTTGTATAACCTTAAAAAACAAATCAGCTTAAAAAATAAATAATTACTCGAAACTTTTATTTTGCATTAAAATTTGTTTTCTGAATGAAGAATCTAAAATTGATTAAGAAATGAATTCTGCAAGTTATTTTAACTTTATGCCTCGCAGAATTTGCCAACCTTTGCCTAAGGGGTAAACAGAAACTGATTTTTATAAAAGGTAACTGGAAAAAGAAGTTAAGAAGAAGAATTCAAAATTTTTAAATTTATGTTATATTTTTTATCACAGCGACTGTTTGAGCTTTATTAACCTAAAGATCAAATTAATAGACTCATATAATTTATACTTTATCAAGCGCATTATGTAAATTCAAGCATAGATTAATGAGGATTTTATTTTACCATATAGAGAATGAGTCAAGTTCTATACACGTTCAGGAATTTCTTTTGTTTTTTTATTGAGAATTTTATTTTGACTTCACCAACTTGAATTTAAATTGACAATTATTATTACACGATCACGTCCAACTCCAGTCTTTCTACTTACACATTGGCTCATTTTAAATCAGCCAGTATAACCAGAGATTTATTGTTTTATGGAAATATTCTAGGAATCGAATCGACGGATACATAATAGGATACATAGAAGAATACATAATAGGACCTAAACATATGAAAAAATCAGAAATAAAATCAAGAAAATTAGCTGACTATTTTAATGAATAATCAATGACAAATTTACTGATAGAAAACGTAGGCAGATAAAGAGGATAAAGTAGACCTTTGTATTAATTTCTCAGAAAAATTGTTAAGATTCATAATAGCTAATTTTCTGAGTCTAATACAGTTTATCCGGAAAACTTTATTTTCAAAATTTCCTGACTTTTCCCTGATTTTTGCCTGAAAAATTTTTCATTTTTTCTAACTATTAATATTCAAAGACGAGCATCTTGTAACATTTTTAACATGGAATATTTTATAAATGGAATAAAACAATTTTTAATTCAAATTAAAAATTTAGTTAATGATTTCAACCCAAAAGATGACTTTTCTAACGTAGAAGATACATTTTCAATCCAAAAGCACAAATTTTCAATAAAACAGTTAACTTTTTAAACAAATAATCTACTTTCCAACAAAATAATTAAATTTTCAACATTCGAACATGAATTCTTAACCCTTTAAGGGCCAAGCCTTGATCCCGTTGAATAAAAAGTCTGAAAAAATTCAGGAATAATGTATGGTCATTTTCTGATCGATTTTTTTAAAAAAAAGTTTTTTTAATTTTTATAGGAAAATCAAAAATAGTGAACGTTGCTCAGCTGCAACAGTGGTTCTTAAAGGGTTAACCAAATGGTAGAATTTTCAAACAAAAAGATGCATTTTCAATTCAAAAAGATGAAGTTTCTGTTGAAATAAACAAACTTTAATTAAAAGAGTTGACTTTTCGACTAAAAAAGATAACTTCCTAAAAAATACTAGATCTTTGAACAAGATAATTGAACTTTCAAGAAAATAGTTGAATTTTCAGAAAATAAAATAAAATTTTGACCAAAAACAGTTGATTTTTCAACCAAATATTTGGATTCTTAACAAAAAAATATTAATTTTTACCAAACAGTTGCATTTACAACGTAATACTTGAACTTTAAAACTAAAAAGTAAAATTTTTTAGAAAAAAGTGGAACTTTAACCCAACTTGAATTTTCGACAAAAAGGTGAATTCTCAACAAAAAATATAATAGTTGATATTTCAACAACAAAAAGAGGAATTCAGAAAAAATAGTTACATTTGCAAACAGAGTTGGATCAACAAATAATTAAACTCTTAACAAAATAGTTTAATTTTTAACCAAATAGTTGACTTCTCAGCATGTAATATTTGATATATAAACCAAAAATATGCCATTTCTACCAAAATAGATAAACTTTAAAACCAAAAACACGAATTTTCAACAAAATAAATTAATTTTTGAACAAACAGTTGAATCTTCAACAAAAAATAAACATTTTCAGTTAAATAGGGGAAATTTTAATTTTCAGAAAAAAAATAATTTTCAAAAATAAAAAAAGAATTTTCAACAAAATAGTCAAATTTTCAACCCAAGAGATGAATTTTCACCAAAAAATATAAGTTTTCCAAATAAAAAGGGGAATTGTTTGTAAAACAGTTTAATTTTCAACTAAATATATGATTTTTTTAACAAGAAGTTAATTTGTAATGAACAGTTGTATTTTTAACAAAAAAGAGGAGATTTCAAACCAAGAGGATTAGCATTCGAGAAAAAAAGAGAAATTTTTAACTAAAAAAGTTCAATTTTCAATTAGAGATGGAAAAGATACATTTTCATTTAAACATAAATGTTTAACGTGAAAAAAAACGAATTTTCAACATAATAATTAAATTTTGAACAAAATAATACATTTAATAAAAAAAATTTTAAGTAGTAACAAAATAGTTAAACATTCAAACAAAGAAATTAACTTTCATATAAAATGATGAATCTTTAACTGAAATAGTTAAAATTAGTTTAATTTCCAACCAAAAAATATTGATTTTCAACGAATGATAAAATAGCAGATATATAAAAATATTTCAACCAAAAAATATTTTAATTTTAAATAAAAAACAGCTACATTCAACCATAAAAGACGAATACTCATAAAAATAGTTAAATTCTCAACCAAACAGGAATTATTTTAAACCAAGCAGTTGCATTATTATGCAAAAAATATGAAATTTCAAACCAAGAAGATCATCTTTCGAGAAAAAAGACGAATTTTTAACTAAAAAAGCTCAATTTTCAACCAGAAATGAAAAAGATAAATTTTTAGTTAAAAAAGTGTTCAACAAAAAAAAGAATTTTCAACATAATAGTTAAATTTTGAACCAAATAAAACATAAAAAAATTAAAAGTAAAAACGAAATGGTTAAACTTTCACATAAAGAAATTAACTTTCATCTAAAATGATGAATCTTTAACTGGAATAGTTAAAATTCCAGGTGAAAAAATTAATTGTAAACAAAAAAAAACTATTTTTCAACCAGAGATGGTTTTGATATAAGTGATGGATTCTGAACAAAAAAAAATTTTTTAAACAAATTAGTTAAACCTTCAACCAATTAGTTCAATTTTCAATCAAAAAAAAAAATTGATTTTCAACGAATAATGAAATGGCAGATATGTAAAAATATTTCAACCAAAGAAGGCGAATAATCATAAAAATAGTTAAGTTCTCAACCAAAAAGGAATTACAGTCGCATTATTGTGCAAAAAAAAGATCAAATTTCCACTAAAAAATGTGAATTTTTCAACCAAAAAGACAATTTTTCCAAAAAAATATTTGAATTATGAATCAAATAATAAAATTTTGAACTAAAAATATAATAAGAAAAAAGAAAAGGATGCGTTTCGGGTTTGAATCGTGTGCAAAACTACGAATCTCTGCGATGCCTGTGATTGGTCCGAGCGCCTCACCCCGGAAGCTGGTCGAACCTGATTGTCCAATCAAGTCTTTTCCAATAAACACGGGAGGACGGAAAACCAAATCGGATTGGTATTATATTCATTGTCCCTACAGCTGTTATTAGGGTGTTGCAAGATATCAATTGCTTCTCTACGTTTTCTTGGAAAAATATTTACGTTTTTGTGATGACGGTTGTTTTGGCAAATGAAATGCTATGTCCTGTTTCAATCTAATGCTCAGCTAGTGGTGATTGCATGAAATGTTTTAGCCTGAATTGACTCTCATGTTCCTTCACACGTTGGTTTACCGCTCTCCCGGTTTCTTCAATATAGACTTTGCCACAAGAGCAAGAGATTTGATATGTTCCCGGATCACTGAGAGGTGTGACAACCGTCATCGCAAAAACATACAATATTTTTCCAAGAAAACATAGACAAGCAATTGAAATCTTAAAACATTCTTATAACAGCAATAGGGACAACTGATGTAATACCGATCCGATTTGGTTTTCCATCCTTCTGGGTTTTTGGAAAAGACTTGATTCGACAATCAGGTTCGACCAGCTTCCGTGGTAGGGCTAGATTCATAGTTTCGTACACGATTGAAACCCGAAACACATCCTTTTATTTTTTATTTTAATGAATTATCGTGAAAGCATTAAATCTAAAAGTATAATCGTGAAGAAGAAGCAACTGAAAGAAAAGAAATTTAAACAGAAATACGAGGCAAATATAATATGTTAACAAGAATATTATGTCATGGGGTCCGCAAAACTTTATTTTCAAAATTTTCTAACTTTCCTTAACCAATTTTTTATTTTCCCGGACCATCAATATTCAAATGTCAGAATCTTAATTTTGTAACATTTTAACAGTAGAATGTTTTACAAACGGAATAAAACAATGCCAGATTAAGATTTAAGAAATTCAACTTTATTATCCTCAACTCAATTCCCTGACTTTGCTAGATTTTTTTCAAAATCTCTGACTTTTCCTGTCCAATAAAATTCCCTGAGTTTTTCTTGTTTTCCAGTTTTTCCCTGACCTACGGCCACCCTGCTAATACTGAAAACCTCCATTGGTTTTGGATTCTAGATATAAAAAAAGTTAGCAGACGCAATAAAGTTTGGCCTTTGTCTAGCTTTCAAGATCTTATAATAAAGATTATAAAGGATAACTTTCGTAAGGCAGAAAGGGGTTAACCTCGACCATGGCTTGTTTTCCATTCGAATCACCGCACAAAGCACTCACCACACCCTCTTTCGTTCGCTTATGTTAAAAAGCATTCCTGTCACGTGTCACGTAACACGCGGACTACGTGTGCCCCACAACAAACAAAAAAATCCAAAATTTCCTTGGTTTTTTGACCATTTTTTCTCCGTAACTTACTTTCTTTTCCCCATAGCCAAAGGCAGTAGAAACAATACTGTACTAAAATTAAGATTAGTAAAAACAATGACCTAACAACAAGAATAATCCTTACATGGGTTCTGCATTTTTAACCAAGAATATTAATTTTCTACCAAAGCAGATGCATTTTTAGAAATGCATGAATTCACAACCAAATACTTGAATTTTCAACTAAGAAAGATACATTTTCAACAAAAAATGAAATACTTAAATTATTATTAAAGAAAAATAATTTTAAATAAAAAAAGGAATTTTCAATAAAATAAAAAATTTTCAATAAAATAGTTGAATTTTCAACCAAAGAGATAAATATTTTTAAAAAAACAAATTTTTAACAAAGTAGTTTAACTTTCTACCAAGGTAGTTAAATTTTGAACCAAAAAACTTGAGTTCTGAACAAAAAATGTAGTGGTTAATATTTCAACCTAACAAGATTTTAATTTTAAATTAAAAACAGTTGAACTCAACCAAAAAAGACGAATTCTCTACAAAAGAATTGAATTTTCAACCAAGAAAAATGTGTAATCAAGAAAGAAAAAATAAATTCGATCAAAATGTTGAATTTTCAACCCAAAAAACGAATATTCAATTTAAATGATGAATCTTCAACTGGAATAGTTAAAACTTCATTTGTAAAAATTAATTTTCAGGCAAGAATAAAAAATACTCAATTCTGGAATTTTTTCTTTCTTTCTAAAAATGTTCCTATAAATTTATCTAGTTCCGACTCCTACTTCTAGAAGATTTACAATTTTCTAGGACCAACAGAGAATATTTCAGAAAACGTTGAATTTTCATCAAATCACATGAATTGTCAACTAAAAAAATCAACCAAAAATGTGACAGTTAAATTTTCAATTAAAAGATTAATTTTCAAATACAAAAATGATTTTTCAACAAAGCAGTTGCATTTTTAACCAAAGAGATGAATTTGCAACTGAAATGATAAATCTTCAGCAAAAAAAAAAAAAATGAATTCTTAACAAAGAATTTCAACGTTCAACCAAAGGGTTGAATTTTTAACCCAAAAAATGAGTTCTCACCGCGAAATACCACAGTTGATATTTTAACCCAAAAGTATTCTTATTCTAAATTAAAAAGAGTTGCTTACAATAAAAAAAAATTTCCAACAAAAAAGACAAACTGGCAACTACGAAAGACTTTTCAGTACAAAAGAAAAAAATCAAGCAGTGTACAATTTTCAAACCAAAAAGGTGAATTTTGTACAAAACAGATAAATTTTTAACCCGGAAATATGAATTTCCATCAAAAAAGTTAATTTTCAACAAAACAGTTAAATTTTCAACCAAAGAAATAAATTTAAAAAAAAAATACATTATACAAAGTATAGTTTAACTTTTAACCGAGTATTTGAATTTTCAACCAAAAAATATTACTTTTTAAAGAAATCTTTAAATTTTCAACCAAATAATTAAATTTTCTACAAAAAAAGATGAATTCTCAACCAAATATATACATTTTTAACGAAATATTTAAATTTTGAACCAAGAAGATTATTTTTCTACCAGAAAAGACGAATTTTTGACAAAATACATAAACTTTGAGCCAAATAGTTGAATTTTCATCCAAGAAGATTAAATTTCTACTAAAGACGAATTTTCAAGAAACTACACAAATTGTGATCTAAATAGTTTCAAAAATGGGTGTGATAATAGTTTTTTTTTCATTTTTAAGCATTTTTCTACACAGTTAAATTTTTTAACTGAAAGAGATTAACTGGAATAGTTCAATTTTCATTTAAGTGATTTAATTTTCAATTAAAAAAGAAAAACGAAAAAAAAAGAAAAAATTTGAATTTTTAACCAAAGAGATTAATTTCTACTAGAAAAGACGATTTTTTAACCAAGAAGACTGATTTTCTACTAAAAACACGAATTTTTAGTAATTTATATACATTTTCAACTAAATAGTTTGAACAATGGGTATGGTGATAGTCCAAATATGTATTTGATTTTTTTTTAGTTTATATTGTTTCATTTTTAAACATTCTTATCAAAATAGTTGAATTTTGAAATTAAAAGAGATTAACTGTTACCAAACAATGGAATAATTCAATTTTCATTTGAGTGAATTAATTTTCAATTTGAAAAAATGAATTTTTTGCAAAACAGTTTAATTTTGTACCAAATAGTTGACTTTTCTATCAAACTGTTAAATTTTCAATCCAAGAAGAATTTTCTACAAGAGTTGAAGTTTTAGGCCAAGAATATTAATTTCTTATAAACACTTAATCTACCTTAGCTCTTAATTTTTTTATTAGTACAATATTGTTTTAGGAACTACGTATGAAGACTTTCTTTTATAAATTTCTTAAATCTTCTAAAATTGCTTTCAGCTTCAGCAAATATAGTATGGAGAATTCTATATGCGACACATAAGAAGAGAGAAAAGTTGTAAACTACAACTCTCTAAGGACCAGTGGGGTCAGGATTAGTACTCTGAGAGGACTTATAACGTCGCCTGTCACTTAGTCTGCATGAATATTCACGATTTCTATCGCAAAAGTCGTAAGCCAACTCTCAAGAGTTTTGAAAATTACACCGATAAAGGTAGAAACATCGAGAAACTTTTTAGAGATTCTAAATTGAAAGATGTTTTTTTTCAGAATGACTGAAAA
Organism: Amphibolips quercusostensackenii; assembly: GCA_032357855.1. Classification (NCBI taxonomy): domain Eukaryota; kingdom Metazoa; phylum Arthropoda; class Insecta; order Hymenoptera; family Cynipidae; genus Amphibolips; species Amphibolips quercusostensackenii. The sequence goes on along the minus strand of JAUELO010000027.1, from coordinate 1,539,373 downwards.
ATCCCAAATAATAAAATTCCCGACAGAAAAATGCCGAATTATAAATTATCCGAACTAGAAAATTCCAGAGTTATACAATTCCCAAATTTTAACAATTAAGTTTTTTATTTATAAAATTAATTAAATTATTATTATTAAAACTGTATTATAATAATTCTTTTACTTATATAATAAATATTATATGTTTATATTCGGGAGTTTTATAATTCGGGGAATTTTCTGGTTCGGATATTTTATGATTCGGCAATTTTCTATCGGGAATTTTATTATTCGGGAATTTTATCATTCGGATATTTTATGATTCAAGAATTTTCAGATTCAAGAATTTTCTTATTCGGAAATTTTTTAATTCGGGAATTTTACAGTGTCGGGAATATTATAAACTGTTCGAGAATTTTATTATTTAAGAAATTCTAATTCGAGAATGTTATTATTCGTAAATTTTATAATTCAAGAATTTCCCAATTCAGATATTTTGTTATTCGAAAATTTTATTATTCGGAAATTTTACAACGTCAGTAATTTTATTTTTTTGGGATTTTTCAATCACCCTGTTTTTTCAGTAAATGAATGAAAGAAATAAAAAAAATTTATGAAAAAACTGCATTTAATATCGCTAAAAATTTAAAACTGTCTAAGCTTTGTTGTAAGTTTTGTTCCTGAAAATTCAACTTTTTTATAGAAAATTCATATTTTCGGTTCAAAAATTCAATAATTTGGTAGAAAATTTAATTACTCGGTGAATAATTGATGTATTGTATTAAAAGTTCATTTTTTTCGGTAGAAAATCAATTTTCTGGGTTGAAAATGCAACCTTTTGGTTGAAAAATATTCTGTGTTAGTTAAAGATTCAAGTATTTTGTTGAACATTCGTTTTTGTTGATTAAATCCAACTTTTTTTATTATAAATTAAATTTTTTTGTTGAAATAACAAATATTACATTTTTTTTATCTAATTACATCTTTATAGGTTATTAAAATATAATTGTGAAGTTTACAAACAAAATTTTAAATAAAAAAAAAACTATCTGAAGCTTTTGGAAATTTAAAATGAGGTATGAAAAATTTAACTGGTGACGTATCAAAGGCGGAATTTTTTATTTTAAATTTGTATTTCGGGACAGGTGAGCAATAAGACATCATGCATTTTTTTAATAATCATTTCTGAACAAATTCATCCAAAATTATAAAACTTTACTAAATTATGCTTACTAAATTACTCAGATAATTTTAGATCAAGTTTATTATTAAAATAAGAGTGGAGAATTACTATACATAAATATTTAAATAATTCTGAAATTGTGTGTGCATTAGCACACCCTTAAACCAGAAGGATAAAAAATTTATCTAATTTTAAATTATGCATAAATTTGAAGTATGCTACTTATACAAAATAGATAAAGAGAATATTTTAAAAACCGAATTTACTTAAATTTTCTATAAATATTACAAAGATTTCGCAAATTCTTACAAGTACACTGCAAATCTTAGTTTTACTGGAGCTTATTTATGCTCTGACGAGTAAGTAAAATTATGGTATCCCTTCTGCTTTAATTTTGATGCAAAAATATAAAAATAAAATAAAATATTAAACTTGCAACCCTTAATTCTTTTTTTTTTTAACGGTACCTGTTAAAATACAATCGAAACAGGAAAGAGGATCATCTTCTTTAAGGTGAAAAATACGGGTCCAGGGTGCGCCATACCCGAAATATGCGTGCAAGCACGCCCGAAGGTCAGGTTGCCTGTCGAAAGGCGCCTAGGATAAACGTTGGGCAACCTGTTCCCCCTTCGAATATTTATATCCTTCGCTACCTTTCACCTTCGCAACCATAAAGCAACTTCCCCAAATCTAAAAAAAATACAGAAAAAAATAGAGAGAAAAACTCTTGACCTTTTTTTCCCTCTATGTGTGGATATTGGGTTCAAGTTGTTACTCTTAAGCTAATTGCAAGTAAATAACTCTGCAGGAGTAACAATGACGCTAATCAATTACTTTTAGTCAAATATGCGCAGCAAAAAGAAGATTTATTTATTTGTATTTTTTTGTATTAAGATTAAAATTAACGTATTAAGATTTTTTTTATTAACAACCTTAAATTAATAAATTGTATGCATTTACAGATATTTCAAATTCCTAAAGTTATCCATTTTAGAATGCTTTCTAATTTATAATGTTTTCATTTAAAAGTCGACAAAATTCTACTATTTTAAAAATCTAATATTAATAAGGCAATTAATTTAGAAAAAATTATATCTGATTTATAAATTTCAGATTAAAGTTCAAATTATTACATTCAAACAGTTAACAAAATTACTTGTGTCACAATTTTTCATTACTTGCATAGGTCTGAATCCAATATTTTTATTTACTTTTCTTATTAAATTTCTTACTTTCTAGAAATGTTGGAATTAAATTTAATGTATGCCATACGCACTGCTTTTATTATTGTACGGCATTGAAGAATCTATTCTTATTATTTAAATATATTTAATCAGCAATTTAGTTAATAATTTTTTTCAAGTTCAAAAAATTCGGACACATTTTTTTACTATTTGAAAAAATGTAAGCATGTTTAAGTTAAATTTAAAATTGTAAATTGTTGTTCAACACGTGTTTTTACTTTTTAAAAAATAATTCTAACTTATGCCTTAAGATATTTTCAATTATATAACTTTAAAAATATTTTGTTTGGGGAAAAAAGTTACCCCGTATTTTTTTTAAACTTATTTTTAGGTCTGGCTCAAGACTTAAGAAATATAGAATTGACATTTAAAGAATGTACAATTATTTTGGTTGAAAAATGAAAAATAATGGGATCATTTTTTCATAAGATACAATTCTATGAGATGAGATTATTAAAATACCCAAATTTATGATTTTCAAAAAATATAACCTGTAATACATTTTAAACAAAATACATGAATTTTCAACCAAAGCGATGAAGTTTCAACTAAAATCATAAATCTTTAACTGAAACAGTTGAATTTTGAACAACAATGGCGAATTTTCAACTAAAAAATACGCGCTTTCAACAAGATACGTATATGAATTTTCAACCAAAAATTAAATAGTTAAATTTTCAGTACAGAAAGATAATTTTCAACTAAATAGATGAACTTTCATCTGAACTGATAAAATATTCAACTGGAAAAATTTATTTTTCAGTTTCAAAAATTCATTTTTAATTAAGATGAAAATGTTTTCAACACAATATATACATTTTCAACTGGAATAGTTAAATTTTTAGTTGAGAAAATTAATTTTCAGCAAAAAATAAAAACGGATTTTCAACAAAATAATTAAATTTGGAACCAAAGTGATGAAATTTCAAGTAATATGATGAATTTTCAACTGGAACAGTTAAATTTTGAACGAAAAAGCATTTTTAACTAAAAATACGCACTTTCAACAAAATACATGAATTTGCAACTAAAAAGATTTACTTTCAATCAAAAACTGAATAGTTAAATTTTCAGTTAAGAAAGATATTTTTCAACCAGAGATAAATTTTCATCTAAGCTGGTGGAATATTCAACTGGAAAACTTTATTTTTCAGTTTGAAAACTTCATTTTTAATTTTTAAAAAATTCAAAAAAGTAGTGATATTTTTAAATGGAATAGATGGATTTGCAGTTTAAAGAAAAATTAATTTTCAACCACAAAGAAAAACCTATTTTCAACACAATAGTTAAATATGCAACCATAATGATAAATTTCCAACTGAAATAAAGAATTTTAAACTGGAAAAGTTGAATTTTAAACAAAAAAGACGAATTTTAAACTAAAAAATATGCGTTTTCAATGAAATGCATGAATTTTGAACTAAAAAGATAAACTTTCAACCAAAAACGGAATAGCTAAATTTTCAGTTAAGAAAGATAATTTTCAAACAAAGAGATAAATATTTATCTAAGCTGGTGGAATATTTACCTGGAAAAGTTTATTGTTCAGTTTAAAGACATAATTTTTAATTTTTAAAAAATTCAAAAAAAATAGTTAGATTTTCAACTCAATCAACCTGGGTGATAAATTTTCCACTCAAATAACAAATCTTAAACTGAAACATTTGAGTTTTAAACAAAAATGATTAATCTCCCACTTAAAATACGCGTTTTCAACAAAATGCATGAATTTGCAACTAAAAAGATGTACTTTCAACCAAAAATTGAATAGTTGAATTTTCAGTTAAGAAAGATAATTTATACCGAAGAGGTGAATTTCCATCTAAACTGATGGAATATTCCACTGTTATAGTTTATTTTTCAGTTTGAAAAAATTAATTTTCAATTTTAAAAACAAATTTTTCTACAAAATAGTCAAATTTCCAACCAAAATAGCATAATTTTCAGTTAAAAAATTAATTTTCACCAAAAAAAAAACTAAACTTCAACCAGAGATGAATTTTCAAAAAATAAATACTGAATCTTCAACAAAAAAAATGCATTTTCACCAAAAAAGTTTAACTTACATTCAAGCAATTGAATATTTGACCAAAAATATGAATGTCCAATTACAAAAACGGATCTTAAACTGCAATAGTTGAATTTTTAACCAAAAAGAGAATACTTCAACAAAATACATGAATTTTCAACCAAAGAGTTGGATTTTCAAATAAAATGATGAAATATTCTGCTGAATTAGTTAAATTTTCAGTTACAAAAATTATTGACAAAAAAAGATTTTTTAATCAAATATAGTTAAATTTTCAACAAAAAATGCGAACATTCAAGCAAGAAAGATTTTTCAGTCAATAGAGAAAAGAAAGTTCATCCAGAATGATTATTAAGCCAAAAAGATGATTTTTCACAAAAAGTTTGAATTTTCAACAAAATAGTTACATCCAGTATTATCAAGCTACTTTTACAAGTGAAAAAAAACATTGTTCTTTAATGTCACATAACAGTTTACGAAAATGTAAGCAGGCTCTAGAAAAAATTATTTGAATTTTTAAAAAATTCCCTGACATTTCATGTAATGAAGTTTGCAACGTTTATAAACGAAAATAAATTTTTGGTTTTTAATCGGATGTTAGCGATTATTGCGATGAAACTAATTTTTATTTTACATGACACCAAGTGCAAATAATTAGTATAAGAAATTTCAGAAATTTTATAGTTTCGTTTATAAACGTTGCAAACTTCATTCATATGACATTTACAGGTTTTTTGGGTATATAAAAATTCCCTAAAAATTCAAGGATTTCTAGGTGAGTAAACCTGGTATTCGACAT
>JAUELO010000027.1:1512100-1524346 GCA_032357855.1 Amphibolips quercusostensackenii | reverse complement strand
AGCACTAAAGGCAGCATCTATTTAAAAATGTTTAAATGTACGAAGTAAAACTAAAAGACTTAACTATAATTTTTTTTAAAATTAAACCCGGAATGTTAAAATAATTTTAAATAAAAAATTGTTTTAATTAAAAAAATTTCAAATTAAAAAATACCATTTTTATTTTTTTTTGGTCTCAGAGAAAAGTTCAAGCAAGTTCAATTGTCTAAGCACTAAAGGCAGCATCTATTTAAAAATGTTTAAATGTACGAAGTAAAACTAAAAGACTTAACTATAATTTTTTTTTATTAAACCCGGAATGTTAAAATAATTTTAAATAAAAAATTGTTTTAATTAAAAAATTTTCAAACCAAAAAATACAATTTTTTTTTGTCTCAGAGAAAAGTTCAAGCTTCTTACTATAAAAAAAAGAATTTCCTCTTCAATTTTCATAAATCTTTACATTAATGAAATATTATAACTTTTTCCGTTTTCATCGAATTAAAAAATTTAACCATTTGTAAATTAGTATCATGAAATTAAATCGTTTACCATTATTTTTTTAATTTTGTAGAATACATTATGTTCATTCATATATACATACAAATGGAAAATAGTTTAAATTACAATTACAATTTAAAATCATAAATTTTTTAATGTTTCAGGTTAAGAAGCATTTAGCTTTCCTTCTTCAGTCAAATATTGTTAAATTTTAAGTTAAAGTCTTCAATAGAAAATTGCTCATATCTGAAGACTCACATTTACAATTGATAATTTAGAAATTGTTCGATTTTGACGTCTTAGAATATTTTTATTTTACAATATTGAAAAAAATGGTTAAAAATTCACGATACAAAATTTTTAAATATTAAGAGTTCTACTAACTTTTGAACCAAATCTCTTGAGATTCTTAGGAATCTGTTGAAGCAACTTAAAATCTTGAACATTAAAAGATGAATATTTTTTAATTTCAAAAGTTTTTAATTTCAAAAGCTTTTAATTTGAAATTGTCTAAGCACTTAAGACAGCATCTATTTAAAAAAGTTTAAATGTACAAAGCAAAACTAAAAGACTTAACTAAAATTTTTTTTAATTGAACCCGGAAAGTTAAAATAATTTTATATAAAAAATTGTTTCAATTGAAAAATTTTTAAACGAAAAAAATACCATTTTTATTTTTTTTTGTCTCAGAGAAAAGTTTAAGCTTCTTACTATAAGAAAAAGAAAAAAAGAAGTTTCTCTTTCATTTTTATAAATCTTTACATTAATGAAATATAAATTTTTCCGTTTTCAACGAATTAACAAATTTAACTATTTACAAAATAGTATCATAGAATTAAATTGTTTAACATTATTTGAATAATTTTGTAGAATACATTATGTTCATTCATATATACATACAACTGGAAAATAGTTTAAATTACAATTACAATTTAAAATCATAAATTTGTTTATGTTTCAGTTTAGGAAGCATTTAGCTTTCCTTCTTTAGTCAAATATTGTTAAATTTTAAGTAGTTATATGTTTTTAAAGTCTTCAATAGAAAATTGTTCATATCTGAAGACTCACATTTACAATTGATAATTTAGAAATTGTTCAATTTTGAAGGTTTAAATTTGAAATTGTCTAAATAATTATAAAAATTCGTATTTTCTATTACTCGATTTAAAACCTTATTAAAATAGTCAAGTTGTCTAATATGATTATTATTATTATTATTATTATTGATTAATTTTTTCCACCTGCTTCGCTTTATACAAAAGAAAACTACCTACATAACTCAATTAAAAAATAAAATTATTTCTTCAGTTCAAAACTCTTTGGATAAAGGCAGTGACCATTTTATTTATTATTATTATTTTACCATTAACCCAAATCCCTTCAGTTTTAAATGATATTAAATCAAGTTTTCCTTTCATTGTTATCAACAAAACAAAAATTAGATTTAATTTTGTTTGAAACTTTAAATTAGGTAAATTTAAAAAAGTTCAATTAATTATAACAGATATCTAATTCTGTAATTTAAACAAAAAAACGTTCACTACTCGCGGTGGCATATTTTAGTTTTAAATATAATAATTTTGTAGATTTTAAGCGAACAATTATTGTACACGCAACTCCCGATATAGGAACGGTTTAGTGCATGGATTGCAGTGGCCTTGATCCTGAATCGGGGGAACCCAAACGTAAAGAGGCGCCTCATAACGAAACTGCGCAGACCATCAGTTCTTGGACAATCGTAAACCGGGGGTTCTTATCTCGGGAATTTCGTGTATTTTCAAATATCGTATATTTAAAGGGAAAATTAGGAAAAGTCGAAGTTTTTGAAAAATAAAGGAAAACAGGGAATTTAAAAAAGTGTAAACGCAGGGTAATAGGGGGAAGAACGAACACTAGAATTATCACTTCCTCTTTAATATATTTGGAAATTTTATTTTAAAAAGTCCATCCTTCTAAGATGCAAACTAAGAATATGTATTTATTCTTTCTCCGACAAGATAATTTATATCTTAATTTAAAAATGAAAAAGGACCCAAGTCACTGCAAATTACTGAATGAATGACTATTCAAGATAATAAACGATTCATTAAACCAAAGCATGACCAATATTTCCTACCCCAGCTATCTTATCTCCTCTCATGCAAATCAAAAGAACTCGCAATTAAGAATATCCAGTAAAAATGCATCAAACATTATTAATTAAATATATCCAGCATCAGAGATTTTCCAGATAACACGAGCTGTCCTTCTGCTTTCGAATCAAGTTTTTAGGATCATGTCACATAAGCTATTATATCGATACCTAATACCGGTTTCTTACCATCTCACTGCTTTAATATACCAAAAAAACTATGAAAAATGGCACATTCTCTCTAGCTGTACCTCGAGTAATGTATTTCATTCATAACGTAACCTATTAATTATACATCAGGACATAAACGAAGCATATTTTTAATTAAAAGTGCAACAAGGTGGCAAAAAACTTCATTAAAAAAATTTCCTGATTTTTCCTGACCAACTTTTCATTTTCTCTGACCATTGATATTTAAGGGCCAGCACTTTAATCCTCTAACATTTTAGAAATAGAATCATTCATACATGAAATTAAACAGTATTTCACATTGAAATTAAAAAATTAATAATTTATTTACTTATTCCAGGCAAAAAAGATGTCTTTTATACCGCGAAAAATGAATTTTCAATCCAAAGGGACGAATTTTTAACAAAACAATTCAATTTTCGATAAAAAAATTACTTCTTTAATTTAATTTTAAACTAAAAAAGATGATTTTTCAACAAATAATGTAATAGTAGATATTTCAACCAAAAAAATTTTAATTTTGAATAAAAAAGAGCTGAATTCAACAAAATCACGAAGTTTAAAAAAAAGTTCATCCTTAACCAAAGAAATTTAGCTATCAACCAAAAAAAACGAACTTTTAACAAAATACACGGAGCTTTTAAATAAATATTTAAATTTTCAAATTAAAAAAACATTAATTTTCAAAGAAAAAGAAACAGTAAAAAATAATTTTTTGTAAAAAAACGAATATTCTCCAAAATAGTCCAATTTTGGACCAAAGATAAGAATTTTCAATTAAAATAATAAATTTTCCAACCAAAAAGATGATTTTCCGAACTGAAAACACAAATTTTCAACAAATGAAAATTTGGTAGTCTTGGGAGAAAAAAAGTTCGCATAAACTTTTTAATTTTCAACCCAAAAATATAAATGTTCTACAAAAAAGTTTCTTTTAACAAACAGTTGAATTTTTAACAAAAAAAGAAAAAATTTCAAGCCAAGAAGATCAGTTTTCTACCAACAAAGATGAGTTTTCAACTAAAAAAACTAAATTTTTGACCAAAAATGAAGAATAGTTAAATTTCTAATTGAAAAACTTTTCTTTTAAAAACGAAAATTCAACTAAAAAACATCAATATTCGAGCAAAAATGGAAGAGTTAAGTTTTCAGTAAAGCGAGTTAATTTTCAACAACAAAAAATTACATTTTCAACAAAATAGTCCAATTTTAATAAAAAAAAAAAGAATTTTTAAATAAAATTATAAATTTTTCAAACAAAGAGACGAATTTTCAACAAAAAAAGATATTGCGGTCAAGAAAGAAAAAAAAGTTTACTCAAATTGTTGATTCAACCCGAAAATATGAATTTTCAATAAAAAAAAACTTCATTTTTAACAAAAAAAAGAGGAAATTTCAAGCCAAGAAGATTAGATTTCTAGCAAAAAGGACGAGTTTTCACCTAAAAAAGTGAAATTTTTCTTCAGAGATAGAAAAGTTACATTTTTCGTTCAAAAATAACTTTAAACAAAAAAAAAAAAACAAATTTTTAACCAAAAAAGGTTCAATTTTTAAGCAAAAGTGATGAAATTAGGTTTTCAGTAAAAAAAAACTTAATTTTAATTTTTTTTAAATCGAATTTTCAAGAAAATAGTCCAATTTTCATCCAAAGAGATGAATTTTCAACTAAAATTATGAATTTTTCAAAGAAAAAGACGAATTTTCAATTAAAAAAGATTTTGCGGTCAAAAGAGAAAAAAGATTACTTAAATTGTTGATTCTACCTAAAAATATGAATTTTGAATAAAAACCTCATTTTTAACAAAAGAAGAGGAAATTTTAAGCCAAAAAGCTTAGTTTTTTAGCAAAAAAGACGAGTTTTCAACTAAAAAAATTAAATTTTTTATCAAAAATAAAAAAGTTACATTTTCAGTTACAAAATAACGTTACACCACAAAAAAAACGAATTTTTAACAAAATAGGTAAATTTTTAACCAAAGAGATAAACCTTTAACCAAAAAAGTAATACTTAAGAACATAGTTTAATTTTTACAAATTAATTCTACCACGAAAGGGAAATGGCTTAATGGTATAATAATAATAATAATAATAATAATAATATTTTAATATTGCAAGAATATATGAATGGAAAAAAAACGAATTATCAACCAAAGAGATGAATTTTCAACTAAAATTAAAAATCTCAAAAAAAAAGATTTTTTGACAAAATGGTTCTACCTATCATCAAGTAGTTGAATTAGATAAACTTCAAGTGAATAACGTAATAGCATATATTTTATCTAAAAAAAAAATTTGATTTTAAATAAAAAAAGTTAGATTCAACAAGAAAACGCATTTTCAACAATATAGTTGAATCATCAATCAAAGAAGACTAATTGTCAAGCAAACAGTTGTATTTTATCAACAAAAAAAAAAGAAATTTCTACTAAAACAAATGAATTTTTGAACCAAAGAGACAAGTTTTGAAAAAAATTGTTGAATTTTCAACCAAGAAATATTTTAGTCAAATTTGTAACAAAAAGTTTTTCCTGCCAAAATAGTTGAATTTTTAAATAAAAAAGATGAAATTTTAAGAAAAAAAAGTTAATTTTCAGATAAAAAATTAAGTTTTCTACAAAATAGTACAATTTTGTGACTGAAAATATGATCGCAAGGATGAAGCGACTACAAAAAAAAGTAAAAGAAACACAAGGCAAATTAATTACTAACCAGAATTTGATATCAGAATGGCCGCAAAGCTTGATTTTCAAAATTCCTTAATTTTTTATTCACCGTGTCCATTAATAATCAAAGACTAGAATCTTAATCTTGTAACATTTTTTAGACAGAATCTTTCATGAACGGAATAAAACAATTTTATATTAAAATGATTTTTTAAAAATGTATTATCCTTGATAGGTATTTAAAGTACCTCTTATAGAATTCCCTGAATTTTCCCTAACTTTCCCTGACAAATAAAATTACCTGACTCTTTCCTGATTTTCAGGTTTTCCCTGAGTTACCATAAATAAATTTGTAACATGACATCCATTGTTTGATATGACTAAAAACATTTACTGTAACATAAAAAACGATGAATTCAAAAAGCCTCTAGAGAAATGTTCAATATCCATTAATTAGTTCCTTTCGCGAGCATGCCTGGTCATTTTGACCACTTCTGATGAACTGAGGTGTACTATTAACGTGAAAATTATTGACCTCATTCAGTACCGTGTGAACGGGTGATAAATAGTACCCTGGAAATTTACTCCGTCGTTTGTAAATCGTATTTTCTGATTTTTAAATAGCAAAGCACAAATGCGCATTGCTATTGGTCGCTTTACTTTTCTCCGCCCACGCGTTACGCGTTACGTGATTCCGAGACAATAAATGCGATCAGAGTCGATGGAGTTCAGGGCGTTTCACTATAGAGAAATTACTTTCTAATTCTGGGATCATTATTCATTTTTTATAGTTTATATTCGATTATCTGAGTTGGAAAATTACAATTCAAAATCTGAAAAAAAGACTTCTCAAATATATAAGTTTTATCATTATGAGAAGCATTAAAAAATATTTTAAATCGTAGAAGAAATGTTATTTATTAGCCTCAGTAACAATAAGGGACAGTACTTAAATTACGAAACAGCTTAAGCGGGGAAAGGTTCGAGAGATTTTGTTACGATTTGTTACGACAGGGGGAGGGTCCTTTATTTATGTACGTAATTTTTGGAAATTCGAAAATGAAACAAATAACACTCAGTAATTGCAGAGAAATTTAATATGAATTAAACTTTTCGCCCCAAAGAAATCTAGTGAGTAAAAAACGAACCTAGCCAACAACAATTTTTTTTAAAGTCAGGGAATTTGGTTGGTCAGGGAAAAGTCAGGGATTTAGAACAATTTTTTTGCAAAAGTTAAGGAATTTCGATAACTAAATAGATTAAATAACTCTCAAGCAGAATAAATTTCAAATATTTTTATTTTATTTCGACATTTTTTATTCTGTTTGAAAAAGATTGTACGCTAAAAATAAAAAATTGGTCAGGGAAAAATTAGAGAACTTAAAACATAAAGTTTTGCGGTAACCCTAATTTATTTGCCTTGTATTTATATTTCTTTTCTTTGCAGTTGCTTCATCCTGAAAATAATCTTTTTAGTCATTAAATACATTATTTCTCTATAAATTTCACAATTTTTTAAAAAAAGTCATCATTTTAGGTAAAAATTGAACTGTTTTGGTGAAAATTCGTCTTTTTGGGTTGAAAATTCAACTATTTTGTAGAGTATTTACTTTCTGATTCAAATTTATATATTGCTGTTAAAAAGTCAAATGAAATCTTTTCTGAATGAAAATTCAAATATTTTTTTTGAAAATTTGTCTTTCTAATGTAAAAATGTATATATTTTAGTTGAAATTGCATCTTTCTTGGATCAAAATGCAACTATTTAGTTAAAAATTCACCAACTTTGTTAAAAAGACATCCTTTTTGTTTGAAAATTTAACTTTTTTTGTTGAAAATTCAACTGCTTTGTTGAAAATTTAACTTTTTCGTAAAAAATTTACTTTTTGTTTAAAATTAAAATTTTGTTGTTGAAAAATCAACTGAAATTTTTTTGCTTGAAAATTCAACTTATTTGTTGAAAACTCATCTTTTTGCGTAGAAAACTTAATTATCTTCGTAAAAAATTTACTCTTTGTTTAAAAGTCTTGTTTATTTTTTGTTTGTTTTAATTTGTTTTACTGATTTGAAAATTCATCTATTTTAGTAGAAATTTCATTTTTCTTGGATAAAAATGCAACTGTCTGGTTGAAATTAATCTTCTTTGCTTGAGAATTCAACTATTTTGTTTGGAAATTTTGGTTGAACCACTTTGTTAAGAAACTATTTTTTTGTTTAAGATTTATATTCTTAGATGAAAATTCATCTTACTCCTTTAAAGTTTAACTTTCTTGTTAAAAAATGATATTTTTTAACTGAAAATTCAACTGCTGTAAACTGTGAAGTCATTATTTCTGGTTGAAAATTTATATTTCCTGCTTGAAAATTTAATTTTTGTAAAGAAAATTCATTTTTCGGTTTGAAGATTCAACAATTTAGCTAAACATTTTCCTTTCATGACTAGAAAATCTTTATTTGTTAAGTATTCTTCTTTTTGGTTTTAAGATTAATTTTTTTAAATGAAATTATATCTTTTTTGGTTGAAATAACCATTTTACTTTTTTTATTAAGAATTCATCTTTTTATGTTGCAAATGCAGTTATTTTGTTGAAAATTTAATTATTTTATCCAATTTACACGCTCAAAAATCTTGGATTGTGTTAGCGTTTTTGCTCAGAAATTGACATTTTTATTCAAAAATCATTAGATTTTAAAGAAGATTCATGATTTTCTAACAATTTTCAATCAATCTTTTCACAATGTTGGATTATGTTAGTGTTTCTATTTGGGAACTGTCACTTTTAATAAAAAAAAATATATATTTCAAAGGAGATCGTGTATAATTTTAGGTTAAGCTAGCGGTTTTCACCAGAAATATAGATATAGATTTCAAAAAAGATTTATAATTTTGAAACAGTTTTAGGTTAATATTTTTTGTCAATAATAGGTTATATTAAACAAAAATTATTCAATTTCATAAAACAGTTTTGTTAGCGTTTTATCCCGCTCGCAAGATTGAGCGGGCCTAGGGCGCGCTCAAACGATTCAGGGGGTCTCAAAACGTGTACATTGCATAAAAACCGGCTGAGACAAATTTTAAATAAAACCAAAACCTTCTCATCAGAATGAGAATGTAAAAATTTTTTTATTGAATTAAAAAAAATTATCCAACACAATAAAGCTGATGAAATTTGCTTTTAATATTAAACTGAATAAAGTAAACTTAATAGGCAGGATCTGGTAAAAAGAAGAGCCAAAAAGTGGAAAAAGTTAGGAAGGACAATCCTGGTAAATAAAATTTTTAATTGCGTAACGCTGCTAAATAAATCCTTTCTAAATTCAAACTTTCCTCTTCATTTTTGAAGTGATGAAAGCTTAAAATTAAAATCTTTCATGAAAAAAATAGATTTAACAAAGGCTTTTGGTAGATAGAATATTTGGTTGATTCAACCAAAAAATTTGGCTGAGTCATAAAATATTTGTGTAAATCAACAAAAATTTGTTTAATTCAACCAAATTTTCATGCATATCTAAGAAAATAGTTTGTTTGGCACAAGACATTTTTGTTCTGAGTGTACATTCTCGATATATGCAACATTAGTAAGTTTAAAGGTGTAAGTTTTCAATGCATTATTGGATTTTCAAAGCGTATTTTCATGAAATAAAGTAAAATCCTCAGATTATTATCAGACAAGATCTATTATATGTGAAATCAATTTTATACCCGATTTTCATTCACCTTGAAAGTATTTTTCTGTGTAAGCAATAATGTACAAGATGCCGATAGAAGCTAAGAATGCGTACTTAATATCGATTGACATCGTTCTGAGTATGTAGTGATGAGTATCGATTAATTGAGAAAAAAAAGATCGTGGATGTTCGTCTTTCTTCCCATCTTTGTTACACCATTGGAAAATGCGACCTCGATCAGAAAGCGGCTCTTCAAGGAAAACAACATAGCCGATAATTTTTCTGATTCTTTAGAAACTGGCGGCCACGGGCATGAAACAACCTCATGCATGCGTTGGTAATCATCCAAGAACGAACATCCATCCTGCACGTCCTTCATTATTATAAAAAATACTTCTTCGAGTCTATCGCACAAAACGCAAATTAAAATCGGCATATATTTAGATTTTTTGCCACAAGAAGGTGCTTTTAATTTATTTTTATAAATTGAAGTAAAATGATGTAATCTACTATTGTACGCTACTGGCGGAAATAATCTATACACGCATGTTTTTTGAGCTGTTGTTAAGTGCCTTTATTTTAAGGATTTCGTAGCCCCGGCAAAAAAAACCTTATAGTTTAAGTCGGGCGTCCATCCACCGTACTTTTCACCCAGAAGGGGAAATGGAGAGGGGTTTAGGGTAGGAGAAGTGGAAGAAGTGAGAAGAAGCGAAGTGGTATCAGTTAAACTGTTAAAGAATGATAAGTAGGGAGAGTGAGAGTAGAGGAAGTAGTGGACCTAGGGAGGGGAAAATTGAGAAACAAGATAGAAAGTAGGAGAAGTAGGATAAGTAGGAGGGGGAGTAGTGGAACTGACGGGGGAGTGGGGATAGGAGAAACAGGGGGAACTAGGGGTGGGAGGAAATTAGCGGTGGGAGGAAACTAGCAGTGGGGAGTGGAAGTAGTGAAATGAGAGTGAGTGAGTGAGTAAGCAGGGTAGGGTTGGGTTAGGAAACAATAGGAGGGAGTTAGTGGAAGTAGGAAGGGGATGGGGAGGGCTTACAAATGCTAGTATAAGAGAGGAAGTAAGTGGTGAGGAGAAGAGTAGGAGGGAAAGTCAGGGAAGTGATGGAGATTGGTGTGGAAGGAAAGTAGTGGGGTGGGGCATGTTAGGTAAGGAGGGAAGTAGGTGAATGGGGGTTGTGGGTAGGGGAGTAAAAGGAGAGTGAAGTAGAGTTGAGAGGATAATAAGATATGATAATATATGATTGGATAGGATAGCATC
Source organism: Amphibolips quercusostensackenii (assembly GCA_032357855.1). Lineage (NCBI taxonomy): Eukaryota > Metazoa > Arthropoda > Insecta > Hymenoptera > Cynipidae > Amphibolips > Amphibolips quercusostensackenii. The sequence goes on along the minus strand of JAUELO010000027.1, from coordinate 1,513,950 downwards.
TGATAGAACAGGATAGAATAGAAGAGCGGTGAGTGGGGAGGGAGTGATAGGAGACTTAACAAGTTTAGGATATTTTAAAAGATTCCAAGGAAATTAACCAGATTTCATCATTTTTAAAGGGCTTCAAATTATTTTCTAGGATTTCAGGCAGTTTCAAAGGGTTTTGAAAAGGTAACCAGGATATTAATGAAATTTAAAAGATTTTAAGGAATTCCAATGGATTTCCAGAGAACCTTAAGAAACAAATTAAATAAACTTTCCAGAGACTTTAAGGGATTTCTAAAAATTTGTAAGGATTTTAGAGATTTCACCACATTTAAGGGATACATAGGATTAAGAAGAAATTTAATAAGAGATTAATTTCAGAATTTTTTTGGATATGTGGGAGATTATGATATCCGTAGCTACAAAGTTTTAATGCAAATTCCAATAGAATTTTTTTGCGAGAAACACGAATATGAAAAAAAATCGGTATCTCGAATGGTTTTCGAGAAATATTTGTAATCCTTTGAAATCCGGTGAATTCTTTTGAAAATTTTATAAATCCCTTACAATTTTTTAAATGATGTGACTATTCCTTGAAATCCTATGAATTCCATGGATACCGTACACAATATCCTGAAACCTCTTTAAAACGATTAAGCTCCCTGGAAATGCCTCAAAATCTTTGAAAACTGCGAAAATCCCTTAAAATTCTTATAAATTCCGTGAAATCTTTTGAAATCCTTGAAATCACTTGAAATCTTTAAAATCATATAAAAACCCTTAAAATCGGTTCAAATCCTTGAAAATCCGTGAAATATTTTAAATCTCTTTGAAATTCATGAAATCTTACAAGATCCTCTAAAATCTATGGATATACTTTGGAATGGTTTCAAATCTCTTTAGATCCTCTTAATCCCGTAAAATCTTTTAAAATGTTGGCAAATGTTTTAAAATCCTGTGAAATCTTTTGAAATCTTTAAAAGAGTTCTTTGACTGAAATATCTTTTGACAACTTGAAATATTTTTTTACTGCATTGTATTTTTTCATAAAATGTTTAAAGAATATTTGAAGAATTATTCATCATTCTTAATAAAATATAAAAATGAAATAAAATTTAAAATTAAAGAATTTTATATAATTTCAGGACAGAGATATGAAGGGTGTACACTACATACAATCAATCTCAAAAGTCGCCTATCATTAAGATGATTTATAAAATCGGCAAAAATGGATCTATTATTAATTTCTGATAATCTTAATTGAGGCGTCTAAGCGTAATTCAGAAAAAAATAGTGCAGGTTAAAATTGTTTATTTAACAGTAGTTATCCAGAGTTTTAGTTTTTGCTTTCGCTTTAGGGAGAAGTTACCATTTTCATTTTATTTTAATGATCAAGGCCTCATTTAATTCTTTAAAGGATTCTTTATAATTTTATTTGAAAAGGATTTTATTTTTTGAAATAATTTATAAATAATACAGTTATTATTGTTGTAAACTATGACAGTTTAAGTTTTAATAAACACCACTTAAATAGAATTGTAGAGGATCCTTCAAAAAATAAAATGAGACCTTCACCATCAGGTTTGAATAAGAAGTGTTACTTTTTCCTGAAGAGAAAGCAAAAATTAAAAATCTAAATATCTACTATTAAATAAACAATTTTCACCTGAATTATTTTTTTCTGAAGTGCGCTTAAAAGCCTCCCTAAAGATGTGCAGAAATTAATGACAGATCTATTTTTCTTGATTTTATAAATAATATAAAAAATTGGCGACTTTTGAGATTGATTGTACGTAGTGTACATCCTTAACCAAAGAATTCAATTGTAAAATTGCCTACCTACAAGAAATTATGTAATTATCACA
>JAUELO010000027.1:1480240-1490438 GCA_032357855.1 Amphibolips quercusostensackenii | reverse complement strand
ATTCATGTCCTATTCCTACATACGCGAAATTAATTAAACGTTAATGATATGCTTTGATAATGACAATAGCTATCAGCGACGTCTAATTAGAGCAATGTCAGCATAATAATAGATATCCACGTTTCGACTGCCCCATGAAGAAATGACATACCAGTTATATATATTCTCCAATTAGACCGACGATCTTAATTTAATCTGCTGTCAGAAACGTTGCTCTTGTTCCTTGAAATCTCATTTCTCGATCTCGAATTTACATAAGGACTCGAAGAATAACGATATCGTCGTTGTTCAACGATTTATTTTAATTTTCTTCGATTGAATTGCGTTTATTTTTTGTAAAAAGAACGCTGTTTGGTAGAATATACATTTTTTTATATGTGCGTAGTTATTATATATTTATATCTGTTTGTGAGGTTACGTATATAATATTCTTCAAATTCTTGAGATAATTCAAAAAGATTTTTAAAGATTTCAGATGTGTCAAATCAAAGTTTTAACAAAAAGTTACATTTTCAACAAAAAAGGTGCATTTCTAATAAAAACTGTAATGTATAATTGATATTTCAACAAAAAAAGATTTTTATTTTAAATAAAAAAACAGTTTGAGTTCGTCCAAAAGAGACTAATTTTTATCAAAACAGTTGAATCCACAACCAAAAAAGATTAATTTTCAACCAGTTACATTTTGATCTAAAAAAGAACAAACGTTTTCCAATAGAAATGAATTTTTACAATCGAGTTGAATTCGTTAACCCTGAAATATAAATTTTCATTAAATTTCATTTTCAACCAAACAGATAAATTTTTTCCCAAAAAAGACGAATTTTCAACGAAATAGTTACATTGTCAACCAAACAGATGAATTTTCAACTAAAATTATGAATCTTTAACAAAATAAGGAATTTTTAACACAGTAGTTAAATCCTCAAACAAAAAAAGAGTAATTTTTAACCAAAAACATGAATTTTTAACCAAGAAGAAGAATTTTTAACCAAGAAGATTTTTCTTTTTCCAAAAAGACGAATTTTTAACAAAATAGTTACATTTTCAACCAAATAGATACATTTTGATCTAAAATTATGAAACTTTAACCAAAAAAATTAATTTTCAACAAAGAAGTTCAACTTTTAACAAAGCAGATGAATTTTCAACCAAAAATATCAATTTTTGAGGAAAAACGTAATAGTTGGTATTTCAATTAAAAAGATTATTATTTTAAATCAAAGAGAGTTGAATTCATCCAAATAAGACAAATTTTCAATAAAATAGTTTAATCACTAATAAAAAAAGTTTAATTTTCAACCAGTTCCATTTTTGACCACAAAACATTTAATTTCTACCAAAAGAGATGAATTTACAAACCAAAATGACCAAAAATAATTTTTAATGCAAAATAAAATTTTAGAATAACTATTTATTTTTTTAATTTACTTATTAGTTTGCATTCAAAAAACATAAATATAATTTTCCTAGGTTTCTGAAGAAAATTCAAAAATGTTTTTGAAAATATCAGATTTCTTGAAACCTTTGAAAAATCCTTTGAAAGCTGCTTTTCTTTCGAAATCTTTAAAATTCTACATTTTATTTTAAATTTGTTGAAATCTTCTCAAGATATCAATGATTTTTTAAAAATAATTTCGAGACTTCTAAAACTTCGAAATATCTTTTGAAATAATTCAGTTTTCCTAACAAATTTTTTAATCCTGCAAAACAAAAAAAATGATCTTAAAATTTTCAGATCCTTTTTCATAATATTTTCAAGTCTTTGAAACTACGAATTAATTTTTTTAAATAAAACCTAAATCATTTCAATTTTTTCAGAACCTTCATTTTTGGAACCAGTAATTTTTTGGTTACGGGTATCGCCAATTTTTTTTTACTGTCTTTTTTTTTAAGAATTTCCAAAGAAAGCTTTTTAAGTATTTTGAAGATGTAAAAGCGATTTTGTCCATTTTTTTCAGAATTTGTTAAAAAAATAGGATAAATTCTAATAATGTCAAAAGATATTTAGAAAGTTTTAAAAACGTTCAAAAATAATTTGAAATTTTAAAAGATTTCAAAGAATTTACAGCAAAACGTGAATTTCTGAAGAATACAAAAAATGAAGCTTTTTAGGAATATTGAAATCATTTGAAAGAAATTCTGAAATTGTCAAAAAAAGAATCTGGATGATTTTGAGGCAATTTTTTTATTTCATCTAAACTTCTAGGGGTCCTAAATATCTTTTAAACTGACTCGACTTTTTTCTAATATTTTGTAAAATCCTGTAGAATAAAAATATTTTCTTCAAAATATTCTATATTCTTTTTCGACACATCTAAAATATTCAAAAATCTTTTTGAATTTTCTCAAGAATCTTAGGAAAATTATACTTATATAACTTTGAAAACAAACTGATAATATTGTTTTTCTTACTTACAGATCTCATAATCTAATTTTAGCTCGAAATTAAATGTTAAAAAATAATTTTAACAAATAAATAGTTATTCGAAATTTTTATTCTGTATTAAAAATTATTTTCTTCTCCAAATCAAAAAGTCAGATAAAAAACCTGTAACAAATAAATAGTCAATCGAAATTTTTATTTTGTTTTAACAATTATTTTTTCCTTTAAATCGAAAAAAACTATACGTGTATCCGGTTTAATGAAAATATTAGAAAGAATGGAAAAATTACCATTATTAAAATTAATATGTTGAAAGGAAGGGATCCTTTTTGCTCATTTTACAGGGAACCAATAGTAAATTTATAGCACGCGTTCTGAGTTTCTGCTTTTTTTAGTCTTTATTGCAGTAATGGTTGCAAATAGCAAGAACTAATTGGTACCATGATCCCGCTGTGAATTCAACGAGATCTCCCGCAGCTCGGGTGCTTAGTTTTCCTCCACTTCCGGTTTTACGCAAATCCACACCCAGAGTGATTGGCACTGTTAACAGGAAATTCTATACCACAGGCAAAAAAAACTTGATTCCAAATCTACAGCCTGCATTTCAGTACTTTCCAGGATACCAAACTATTATATTGTGAGAAATTGATCAATATTTAAAAATAAAAAATATTAAAAAATAGCCAAATGAATGAAACCTTATAAATTTCTCTGAAATCCAACAAATTTATTTAGAATAATTTCAAATACTTAAAAAAACTCTAACTGTTTTTTAATTATTGATAATCGATTAAATAAGTTTAGAAGCTCTAAAAATCACTTTTTTTAATCATTTGAATTGCTTAGAGTTTTTTAAACCTGCGAAATTAATTGAAAACCTTCGAGACCCATTACAATTTTAAAAATATTTTTGAATCCCCAAAAATCCTCTGCAATTTCTTAAAATGTTTAGAAAATAACTTAAAATCCTGTCAAACACATCGAAATCATTAGAAATAACTTAAAATCTTGTGAAATCCCATAAGATAATCTGAAACACTTCGACAATCCCTAAAATGTTTTAAATTACTTTGAGGTTTCCAAAAATAATCCCTTGAATTAACTGAAAATCTTATTAAATCCTATGAATAAATTGGAAATACTTCGACAATCCTTAAAATATTTTAAAATACTTTAAGGTTTCTCGAAACCCCTTGAAATCCCTTGAAATTTTTTGAAACCATAATACCTTTGAAAATTTTGTAATATCCCGTAAAATATGTTGAAACCGACTGAAAATTTTTAAAAAATCGTCCAAATCTCTCTAAATCCCTTGAAGTCTTCTAAAATTAGTTGAAATTTACAAAAATCCTGTGAAATACCTAAAAATCCTTTCAAAGGACATGAAATTTCAAAAGATTCTTGGAAATTCTTTAAAATATTCTTAAATCACTTAAGATCTTTAGAAAATTTGAAAATGTATTGAAAAGTTTCAAATTTATTGGCAATCTCTCTATCAAGCACGCCAGGCGAAGAGCTTCACAAAGTCATCATGTAAAGCTCTCCACGCGGGCCCATTAGTATCAAAGGTCCTTAGTTTATTTTCATTCAATTATATGCATATATAACTAGATAAAAGGGGTATTTTAATAAACGGCACGTGCATTTTGCTTCCTAATACACTTTTGCTTCCTAATGCGCTTTTGCTGTCGAACTCACTTGGCAAACAATAATTTCTCGTCTTAGATGCCAAGTGTTCTTCAACCGTCTCTCAATGTCTGAGATAGTGAAGAAGCTAGAATATAATCGCGACGAATATTCATGAGCACGAAGAGCTATAACAGTTAGTTCTACGTTTTTTCATCCCACCTTCAATCATGGAACCCACGGCGACAATTTTCAAGTGATTCTATTTTAAGTTGCATTTGAACATTTGAATAAAAGTAGAACATTCAGACCTATAAAACTATAAAATTATTCAAAACGATGTGAAGATGCGTTACAAAAATATAGATTAAAGTTGAATTCAAAGAAAAAAGACGAATTTTTAACAAAATAGTTGAATCCGAAACCAAAGCAAATTAATTTTTAACCAAACAGTTGCATTTTAAACCAAAAAAGATCCAATTCCTACCAAAAGAGATACATTTTCAAACCAAAAGGGCGAATTTTCAACAAAAGAGTTGAATTTTCAAGCAGGAAAGATTTTTCAGTCAAGAAAGAAAAAAAATGACAACGAAATTGTTGGATTTTCAAACCAAAAAGGCGAATTTTCTAGAAAATAGTTACATTTTTAACCCGAAAATATGAATTTTCTACAAAAAGTTCATTTTCAACAAAATAGTTGAAGCCTCAACAAAAAAAATTAATTTTTAACACCAAACAGTTGCATTGAAAAAAAAATCCTACCCAAAGAGATAAATTTTCAAACCAAAAGGACGAATTTTCAACAAAAGTGTTGAATTTTCAACCAGGAAAGATTTTTTAGCAAAAAGAGAAAGAAAAGCAAATTCTCTAAGAAACATTAAAAATTTTAACCCGAAAATATCAATTTTCTATCAAAAAGTTAATTTTTGACGAAATAGTTGAATCTTCCACCAAAACAAATTAATATTTAACCAAACAGTTGCACTGTAAATCAAGAAAGATCAAATTCCTACACCAAAAGGGATAAATTTTCAAACAAAAAGGACGAATTTTTAACAAAAGAGTTGAATTTTCAACCAGGAAAGATTTTTCATCCAAGAGAGAAAAAAAAATAACAACGAAATTGTTGGATTTTTAAACCAAAAAGACGAATTCACTGGAAAACAGTAAATTTTTAACCCGAAAATATCAATTTTCTATCAAAAAGTTAATTTTCGACAAAAAAGTTTGATCCTGAACCATAACAAATTAATTTTTAACCAAACAGTTGCATTTTAAACTAAAAAAAATTCTTACCAAAAGAGATGAATTTTTAAACCAAAAGGACGAATTCTTAATAAAAGTGTTGAATTTTCAACGAAGAAAGATTTTTCCGTCAAGTGATAAAAAAAGGCGAATTCTCTAGAAAACAGTTAAATTTTTTACCCAAAAATATGAATTTTCTATGAAAAAGTTAATTTTTGACAAAATAATTGAATCTTCAACCAAAACAAATTGATATTTAACCAAACAGTTGCATTTTAAACCAAAAAAGATCAAATTCCTGCACCAAAAGAGATACATTTTCAAACCAAAAGGACAAATTTTTTAACAAAAGACTTGAATTTTCAACCAGGAAAAATTTTTCAGTCAAGAGAGAAAAAAAGGCGAATTTGGTAGAAAACAGTTAAATTTTTAGCCCGAAAATATAAATTTTCTATCTAAAAGTTAATTTTCGACAAAATAGTTGAATCTTCAACAAAACAAATTAATTTTTGACCAAACAGTTGCATTTCAAACCAAAAAAGCTAAAATTTCTATACCAATTAAAAGAGATAAATTTTCCAACCAACAGGACGAATTTTCAACAAAAGAGTTGAATTTTCAACCAGGAAAGATTTTTTAGCCAAGGGAGAAAAAAAATGACAACGAAATTGTTGAATTTTCAAAACAAAAAAGCGAATTCCATATAAATCAGTTAAATTTTCAACCCGAAAATATGAATTTTCGATCAAAAAGTTGATTTTCAACAAAATAGTTGAATTTTTGAGGAAAATGATAGACTTTTTGACGCAAGAATAAGAATTTTTAACAAAAAAATTGAATTTTAAAGCCAAATAGTTAAACTTTATATTAAAAACTATCAATTTTCAACAACAATGGAATAGTTTAACTAGCAGTGGAAAAAATTGATTTTTCAAATAAAAAAAAACTAACTTTCAACAAAACAGTTCATTTTTCAAGAAAATGGATCTTCAACTAATAAAATGAATTTTAAACAAAGCAGTCAACGTTCAACCAATTAGTTGAATTTTCATTCAAAAAGATTAATCTTCTAGGAAAAAGACGCATTTACAAGAAAATACATAAATTTTCCATAAAATTGTTGAAATTTAATCTCTAAAACCGATCAATTTTCAACCAATAATAAAATAGTTACATTTTTAATTTAAAAAATTAATTTTCAAGAAAAAAAACTAATTTTTCTGCACAAATTAGTCCAGAGCTTACAATTTTCATTCGATTAAGAATTTTTTTCAAAATTTAAATTTAACTGAATTCTAAAGAGTTTTGTGCGTGCCAATTTTTAACTTTTGTTTTTATTACATTTTTATTTGGCAATAAAGTTGACTTTAAATTTTTTTTATACACGATCCAATTTTTTTGCAATTTCTTATTACTTATCACGTAAAACATCATCAAATCAGTAAAATATTCCATAAAATAATATCCATCAGGTAAAAAAATTTCAAATTTATTTTTTACTGAACAAATGCATATCTTAGTCATTTCGCGCTCTAAAGACTTCATTACAGGAACAAAATTCATCAAAAAATTGTCGCAAATAAATAACATGTACGATTTGCTAATATTTAATATTAATTTAAATTTAATTTAATTAATTTTAATTTTTATATTTTATATTTATAAGTTAAAAACTCAACGGTTTTGAGGAAAATTCGTCTATCTGGCTTCAAAATTCAACAATGTGTTTGATATTTTTTTTCTTTCTTGACTGAAAAATCGTTTTTGGCTAAAAAATCAACTATTTTGTTTAAAATTCGTCTTTTTGGGCAAAAAATCAATCTTCTTGGTTGGAAATTCATCTTTGTAGTAGAAAATTCAATAATTTGGTTGACATTTTTATTCTTTCCTGACTAAACAATCTTCTTTGTTTTTGAAGATTTAACTGTTATGTAGACTCTTTTTTCGTTAAAAATGCAACTGTTTGGTTGAAAATTATTCGGTGTTAAATAAAGATTTAAGTATTTTTTTGAAAATTGTGCTATTAAATTGAAAATTCGCTTTTTTGGCTTGACAATTTCACTTCTTCGGTGCGAAATTCAATTATTTCGTTGAAAATTAACTTTTTTGTTGATAATTCATATTTTTGTTTAAAAATTAAACTGGATTTTAGAAGTTTCGCTTTTTGGCTGGATATTCAACACTTTGGCACAAAGTTTAACGTATTGGTTGAAAATTGAATAATTTGTGTATAGAACTCAAACATTAGGTTAAAAATTAACTTTTTTGTTGAAAATTTATATTTTCGGGTTGAAGACTCAACTATCTTGTAGAAAAGTCGTCTTTCTGGCTTGAAAAATCTACAATTTAGTTGACATTTTTTTCTTTCTTAATTAAAAAATCGTTTTTGGGTAAAAAATCAACTATTTGGTTAAAAATTCATCTATTCCGTTAAAAATGCAATACTTTTACTCAAAATATTAGGAATTTAAAGCATTTCAATTTGAATTAAATATCAGTACATACATTAATTTTATTTAAAAGAATTTGTTCTCCTATTTATGTGAAAAGTCTCCTTATTTTCTTTGCTATTAGAGTATTTTGGCCTATGCAGCCTCTATATTTTTTTTATATATTATCAACCACAGAATTGATTTATCTTTCGGGTTTAGTTTCCCGATTGAATCGTTAGCGATTTCTTCGCTGTATACGACACGCTTCAAATTAACAAAATTACCAAATAAATTGTTTAGGAAATATTTAAAATTGGTATCATAAAAAACTTAAAAGGAATCTCTTTCAAAGCGTCTTGTTTTCTAATGTCATGAATTTATGTACCGGAAGTTCTGGTCGTTCAACTGAGCGAAATATATTTTCCCAATTCTATTTTATCTAGAAATATTGTTAACTCTATAAATAAAAATATGAATTGTAAGTTTCTTTTATAATTGCATTACTTTCAATTTAATGAACCACTATTTTCGCACTGTTTCTCAATTATAAAGCGATTTTTAAAAAATTCGTTTATTCAAACGTTCAGAATTTTCAGCACATATGAATTTCTGTTGATGATTCTTAAAGAATGAATCAATAACTCGTAAAAAAGAGGAAAAATTGGGTCAAAATGATCGATTTTAGGTGTGTTAAGAGATTTTTCAAATATAAGGGAAAAAAAGAAAAAGGTTATGTATGAGAAAGACGAGTTTTTGGGTTCAACGAGATTTAACTGAACTAAAGTGTAAACATCGGCGGGGAAGGATTAGGTTATAAAATTTCGATGATGGACGATATTCCATAGTTTGGATATTCAAACCCAAGTGAGAATTATAAAGCCTCTGGGGAGAGAAGACCAGGAATCTATCGCATATACATCACACACGAGATTAATAGCTGCTGCGAACATTCCCCTAAAACCAATAAATTTCCTCAGAGGATTCGGTAGAAGTGCCTGAACTGCGAAAAACTTTACGTTCTAGACTACACGCAGAAAAAAGATCCGTAAAATTTACAGGAATTTTGGTACAAGTATAGATAACATAACTTTTTAGTCGATTTCACAAGAAGTTTAGTCAAATCAACTAGACCCTGAGAAAAGTTATGTTTTTTTTTTAAGGAATCGTTTCCTTCACTTTGTTTTTTAAATTCAAACTGAAAATACGGGGTGTACAAAACTTTATTTTCAAAACTCTACTAATTTTCCCTGATTTTTCCCTGACCAATTTTTTATGTCACAAATTTTTAATTTATTTCAACAACAAAAAATAACTTGCTACTATAAGAGATGAATTTAAAAAAAAATCGTTTAATTTTTAAGAAAATAATTAATCTTGTAACAAAATATATAAAGTTTCAAGTTAAAAAGTCGAACGCTGTAGAAAACACTTAAATTTTTTAACCCAATAGATGAATTAAAAAAAAAACATGACTTTCTAACAAAAAAATCTAATCGTTGATTTTTTAGCAAAAAAAAAACACAAATTTTCAACGAAATACCGTATTTACGCGCATATACGCCACACTTTTTTGAGGTTTTTGAATCTTGAACATCGGGGTGCTGCTTATAATCGTGTGCGGCGCATATGCGTGTAAATAAGGTAAGGAAATTTTTAACGAAATATTTAAATTCTCAACAAAACACTTGAATTTTCAACTACACAGTTTAATTTTCAACATACAAAGATGAATTTTGTAACAGCAATTTTCGATCTTTTAACCAAGAAGATTAATTTTCTACCAAAGAAAACGAATTTTGAACAAAATATATGAATTTTCAAACAAATATTTGAATTTTCAAGTGAAAAAGATACATTTTCAACAAAAAATAAAAAGTTAATGAGATATATTCTCAATTAAAACTATGAATCTGAAAACATGAAATGACTTTTTAACCTAGTATTTCAACTTTTATCAAAAAAAGACTAACTTTCAACCAAAAAGACGCATTTTCCACAAAATAGTTTCATCTTCAACTCGCAAATATTAACTTTCTATCAAAAAGACAAATTTTCAACTAACTAAACGAAATTTCAACTGAAATAATAAATCTTCAAGCAAAAAAATGAATTCTTAACAAACCAGTTCCACTTTCACCCCAGAAGTTAAATTTTCCTACCAAAAAGAAAAATTTTCACCACATAAAGATTTTTTAGTCAAGAAAGAAAAACAGTTCATCCATGTTGTTGAAATTTTAAGCCAAAGGACGAATTTTAATTAAAACAGTTGAATTTCAAACGAAAAATATTAATTTTCAACCGAACAGTTGTATTTATATTAAAAAAGAGGGAATTTCAACCAAGAAGATTAGATTACAGACAAAAAATACGAATTTTCAATTAAAAAATAGACCAATTTGAACCAAATATGGAAAGGTTAAGTTTTTAATTAAAAAAATTTATTTAAAATTTAAAAAATACGAAATTTCATTCTAAGCGATGAATCTTCAACTGGAATAGTTAAATTTTC
>JAUELO010000027.1:1439803-1453509 GCA_032357855.1 Amphibolips quercusostensackenii | reverse complement strand
AGTGTTTTGTACTAGAAAAATTAATAATAATATTAATTTTATAAATTAAATCATAAATTATTGTTTTAATTAAATTAAAAATTCAGTCATTATCACACAGTGTGGCCAGAAGCACTTTTTGTGGACAAAAGTCTGTGTGCAAGCCGATTTTTAATGGATTTTGATATTTTTTTAAATGATCACATTAAACAAACAAAATTGTTTGCTTCAACAGCAAAATAAACAATATTTTTTTCGTAACAATAATTTCCAGTAGGTTAGAGTAAGAAAAAATTGTTAATAATGTTTGAAACAAATTAATGAACAAAAGTCATCTTCTGGTGATTCGCAATGATTAGTTGTTTGAACTTCATAGTTTTTACATAAAATATATGGGATATTAATACCTGATTGCGATTAGTTAAGAATAGCTGCTGTTTGACAATTATTTAAACAATTTTTATGAACAAATATACAGTTTTCGCATGTCACAAAAAATAGCTCAATTTTTTTTGCAGAATCAACCAAAAATACTTTACCAATGGCTTCTAGCTTTAACTTTGTTTGAATTAATCAAAAATATTAATTATTTAATTAATTTGTATAAATAAATGCCCTTTTTGGCAATTTTTTCATTATTTGAACAATTTAAATAAATAAGTGTACATTTTCGTCACTTTTGCATGAATAGGATTATTTTTTTCGTAGAATAAAAATAGAAATGTCTTCGCAATAACTGCTTTTTGTCATAGTTGTCCAATTAACAAGAACTGTTGATTATTTAAACAATATTTATATACAAATTCACAGTTTGACCATTTTTCTACGGTAAATATTGATTTTTTTGCGGAATTCACAAGTTGAAAAATTTTGTAAAACCGCGAATTTCTAACTACATTCTAAAAGAAAATTGCCAAAAACAGTGATAAATTGTTTAAATAATTTGTATAAACATTTAATTATCTAATTATCTAATGATGTATAAGAAACATTTGTATTTCTAAAAAACCACAAAAAAATCATAATTAGCGCTAAAAAACTCGCAAAACCCAATTTTTCACTTATGGGTTTTTTGTGACCCTATAAATATAAAACAAACTTATGGGGGTGATTAAGAGCTATGTTGAGTTTCAACTAGATTCCTCTAATATTGACGATTCTTAATGAAATTGATAAAATACAATGTGTTAAACTCCATGGAACTCTTCCAAAAACCTCGAATTATAAAAAAAACGCATTTACTTTTTTGTGGGTTCGAACGCCGTCGGGCACTCGAAATTTTCCATTCAAAAAAAAGTTCGAGAAAAAATCACTTTTTGGGGCTTTTGGAATAACTTCTATAGGCTTAGAAAAATTTCGCGAAAAATTTATAGCATATTTTAAGTAATTTTAAATTATTCAAACAAATTTAATTTTTTCCAATAATTTATTTTTCTTAAAAAGTCAGCTTTTCACTAACAGAATCAAAATCAAGGTGGCCGTTTTATATATTTCATACGTTTTTGATACCTTAGCTTTATAATTAAACAAACTTTTATTTCGTTTAAAAAAAAATAAATTTGTTTAAAGAATATTTTTTGAGGAAATTCGGAAAATTTTTTCTTTGTTCTGCTATAAACATTAGAACTAGTGATTGTTGAAAACATAAATTTAGTTTTTTTTATTCATGAATTCTTTAAACATTTAATTATTAGTTATTTCCCGTATTTTATCGTGTTGTCCTAGAGAAATCCACTATTTTTATTATACATTTTTTATCAACTCTGTCTTTTTAATATTGTATATCTCATTTTCGAAGTCAATGCATTTAATTGCTTATATTTCTGAATTGTTACTGAAAAAACTTCCCAGACAGCAGAAAAAAGTCGACTTTTTAAGAAAAAATAATTATTTCAGGAATTTGTCTTAAAAAATGGGCATTTGTTAAATAAGAAATTAAAGGTATCGAAAACGTATAAAGTATATAAAAATGCAATCTGAATTTTGGTTCTGTTAGAAAAAGTCCATTTTTTAAGAAAAAAATCAGCCTGCTGCGCGGGCTCATTCTCATCGCGCGCTGCACGCGCGGCTCGCAAGTTTGAGCGCGCCTAGGGCGTACGACTGTTGGTTCTCGCGCTTCATGCTCGATAATGTATTTACCTCGCGCTCGGCATTTGTATTTCCCTCACATTTGTAAATAGGCCTTTTAAAATTAAAGGTCAAAACATCGACAACTATAATTTGGTGATTGTGAATTCTCTTTTGTTAAAGCTCCTTCGACTTTAACGGACATATTCTCATCACGTATCTCATGCTTCGCACTCGATTTTCTCTAAAATGCGAACTTTTCTACATTAGGTTTAACACTATAATATTAAATGTATATTACATTTATTTTTATACCTCGGCCTAGAATTGATTATTCAGATATTGCACAATAAAGTACAAATGGTATTTATCATGATTACTTTAATATTTGTTCCTTATTTTGCATTAATTGTTATTCCCAGCTACCTTGAAAAACTTATTTTTTCAATAAATTTATATTATTACAATTCATAATATGCATTGGTATTGAAACAGATGTACTTTCATTGTCTTGTTTTTATAATTAAAAAAAAGCGCACATCCTACACAAAAAAAATTTTGTTATTAAACATTTTATTGCACCTTGTGTTGCTTGTTTATAAATTTACTATGTTTATTTTCGATGTTATTTTTGACAATTTGAACCAAAAATATGCATCCTAGCGCAACGTGATTCAAAGGAAATTTGTAGATATAATTTAGGCAAAAAATTTTGTAAAATAGAATGTTACTGTAACTTGTGTCGCTTTTCCAAAAAGTTATTTTTTATTGTATTTTTGTAACAAAAATATTTAACAAATTTTTAGATTCTTTTTGGTTGAATTACTTTTGTCTTTTCATTTTTTTTTGTCTCTTGCGTCGTTTTGCTGAAAATTTAATTTTTTTATTGTTAATGTTTTTTTTCACAATTAAAACATAAGCTACACATCCCATCAAAAAATGATTAATAACAGTAGCTCTTTTTTGAGTAAAAAAATTTCATCCATTTATTTTTTTCGTAGCTTGTGTCAATTGTCCAAAAATTAAATTTTTTTATTTTTAATGTTGTTTTTTACAAATAAAACAAAAGCTACGCGTCTTATCTAAAAGTAACTGATAGCAAATTCGTAGCAACGTTTTGCTTCTCTTAACTTTTTTCATATCATGCTTTATTTGGCTTCAACTTTCAATTTTCGTTTGTTTTTTAAAATGTTGTAATCGCATAGTTTTTTCTGTGCAGATGTTAAGGCTAATATATCATGCTAATATATAAGTACGTAATACCATTGGAGATTTTTTGAAATTTAAAGTCTAAAGAAGTGATATATTTTACATTTTCAGCGTTTCAAATTCAATAATTTTAGGTACAAAGATTAGCATTTAACAAAATTCATCGTTAAAACAAATCTGAAATTTGTAGCGTTAAACTTTAGCATTTTAATTTCAAAGCTGTCAAAATTCAGCCATGCTAAATGTCAAGCTTTCAAAATTAAACAATGAAAAAATGTTAAGCCTTAAAAATGAAACAAAAACTGGTAGAATTTCAAAATAGAGCTAACTCTCTAAACATTTTTAAATATCCCGCGTTTGTTAAGCATTCATTCAAAATCAACCATTTGAAGATTTTACGCGCTCAGCAGACTTGTTCCCGGTTACGAGCAAAACAGCTTAATTGCTCATAAAACTTCTCGAAATGATTCCGGAGGGGAGACGTTTCCCGTAATGAATCGATAAGTCAGTTCGAGCTACTCATTCCAGTAAAGAATCGTGGTCCAAAAAATAAAGTCGCTTTGCAATTATTCTTTACTTCTTTTATATCTCAAGAACTTAAAAATTTTTCAGCATCCTATAGAACCATCAATAAATTTATTGAACGCAGGCACAAACCTTGATCGATATTTCACTCATGTCTATTTGCCAAGAAGCGGTAACAGGAGGAAGAGTGCGTATACAGAAATGACAAACCATTGTGCGTTCAAATGCAAAAGCTTCCTGATAAATAGGCTTGATAAGCTCTTGATGTATGACTCTAAAACTTTTTTCAGACTACCCACAAAAAGAATCGAATATCAGTGCTCGATAGGAAATTGGAAAATTTGATGAGATCTTTTCATCCGTTAGATTTGAAACGTACAATAAATAAAAAAAGTATCCAGGTTATTGTGAAAGAAACTCACAATCTGATACTTCTCAGCTGTCTGCAGAAGTTTCATACAACTTTAAAATAAAAACTGCCTTTTTTATTTACTGTCAAGGTTTTCACTTGAATGAAACATGGAATGGAAAGCACTTGACGAAATTAAATCATCGCGTGTAAGAATCCTGAGAGTATATCGAGCATATTTAATCCATCTGGGGAAATTTACCCCATAAATTCTCAGAGGACCTGGAAAAATAGAGACGTGCGAGTTTGCGACATCTGAATTTTGTACTCAGTTTAGGATGAGCAGGCAAACAGGAAACCTCGTCAAAAAATACTGCAAAGAGTGATAAAATCCTTCTACACTAAACAAGTGAAAAACAATATAAAATAAAAGATATGGATTAACTTTTGAAACAAAGAAAATGTGAACAAATGAAATGAGGATAAAGAAGATGTTTTGAAATTGTCGGTAGTGTTAAGTTTGTGAGACAGTGGCTTTAGAATTAAGTTATTACCTTTTTATAGTATCAACCAATTATCATCACTAATCATCATCAATCATTAGCATCATCCAAGAAATTGTATGGATCATTTTATTTTAAAAGCAGACGAGATAAAAACAGAAGAATACAATGGATAGATCTTCTTATTTCGCAATCAACCAATTACTGTAGAACATGGAGCATCATCAATACCATCCAGATTGTTAGCAGATTATTATTTCACTAAACTAGGAAATCAAAATTTAATATCTATGCATCGAGAAGACGATGTCATAACAAATCCAAACAATCTCTTCAATGAACAAATTATGACCCCTGTTCGAAACATCACGCTAAAAGAAATTCCAGTGGATACAGAAATAGAAGTAACAATGGCAGTAACAGTTCCGTGCACAAATCCACTAGTTGCTACTTCATAAGCCTCGTCTTATCCAACTTAATTCTCCTCCTAGATACTTTGCAAAATGTTCTAGCATGGTGGTACAACACTCAAATGTATTAAAACATACAATTTATTACTGATCTGACTTTTAAGGCATCAATCTTGACTTTGGTGATGCTCACTATGGACAGATACCTCTTCATATGTAGTACAAATTCTGTATCGACATACAATTCTTTAAGCATGACTGTTCCGAAATTCAAGATCGCTACAAAGAGTGTTATAATTATATGGATCATGACATCCATGGCCACTGCTATGGAACTTCGTCTCTATGTTCAATTTGAATGGAAAGTACCCTACAAACATAACGTTGACCCAGACATTCAGATTTTTTTGATTTCTACCTCCATTTTTCTCTTTTTACCATCAGTGCTCATTGTTTTTTTTGGAAGTCTAATGGCCTACGAATTGGACAAACTTAGGCTGATTGATGAGATTAGCAAGAAGGATGTAGAGAGTCTTCAACTTCTAGGTGTGTCTTCACCCAAGTAAACTTATTTTAGAAGATTTTCATTCTAGAATTGATTCTTTCAAACTTTTTAGCACCTGATCAAAACTAAAATGATTTCAGCTGTCTTTATGATTGTATTTTTTGTGACCATGGTGCCCTTTCGAGTAGTCTCAACTTTAGCCTATACATTTCCAAAACTGTGTTGCTCGTATGACAACCTCAGAGTTTACGTCACTACAGTTAAAGGAACGATTATCACTGTTCCTGCCATTTGCTTCGCTACTTTCAAACAAATGCGTAAAGCTTTCAAGGTTTGTTAAACAAGGATTACAACTCTCGATGTTCTACAGTTTTAGTAAGAAACAACAAAAAGTAAAGTAATAATAATTTTTCAGGATAAAATTTTATGTTGTCAATGTAGCTTCAAAAAGGTTGGAAGACGTTGCCATTGAATTTGTATCAAGAAGATTGATTGCGAAAGCAGATACTGAGTTAAGGAAATGCAAGCCGTGTCGTGTAGCATTTTTAAGAGCATGAATATTTAATTCGTGAAACTTCAGTCAATTTATCACTGTAAAGTAAAAGAGGGAGTTGACAATAGACTTTGCGCAGTACGATAGTCGGCTCTATTTGTTCCTGGATTATGTATTCCTCTCACAATCGACCCTTTCAGCATCCACGAGGGGATTTTATCCAAAGAAACACGCTTCCCAACCGAGGAAGCATTGAAGGAAGATGCGTCGTACGTGTTCTCTGGAGACACCGCGAAACAGGAAATCAGTGGAGTAGAAAGTAGCCATCGCCAGACAGGACTTCCGGTTAGAAGGTCCTACATCGTCCTTCGGTGATTTCAATTTTGCACAAAATCTCTTCATACAAGGTGGCAATATAAATTCGTGTTTCAGAGGTATTTAAATTTAAGTAACTTATGATATTAAGAAGGATCAGAACGAAAGGGATTTTTTTTTTGTGTTGATTTCATTCAATGTTAATTATAGACTTCATAGCCCACAATGCTATCAAAACAGGGGAAATCGGGTGATTTCTCACGGAAATAGGGGAACAAACTCTTTTAAATAAAATAAATGTAGGTACCATATTGAATGCAATATGAAACACTTCACATTTCAAGTCGAAATTGTATATTGAATTTTCAACCAAAATGTTAAATTTACAACTAAATAGTTGGACTTTCAAGCAAAACAGGCGACTTTTAAGATAATAGTTGATTTTCTAACCAAATAGTTGAATTTTCATTCTACAAGGATAAATTTTCAACCAAATGATCGAATTAAAAAAAAAGATTAAGCTTCAAACAAGAACAGTTGCATTTTTAACCAAATAGTTGAATCTTTAGGCTAAAAAGATGCATTTTTTAGACGACAGTTTAATTTTCAATCAGAAAATGCAAATTTATAACCAAGAACTTTTCTACCAAAAAAGATGAATCTTCAACCGATTGGTCGATTGAAAATATTTTAAACTTCAACCAACGACAGCTGCTTTTTTAACAAAAGAGTTGAATTTCCGACAATATAATTAAATTTCGAACAAAATAGTTACATTTTGAACCGAAAAATTGAATTTTCAACCTACAAAGATGAATTTTAAACCAAATGGTTGAATCATCAACAAGAGTAAATAAATTGAAGGAAAGATGTGATGTTAAATCCTCCGTGTAATTAACGTTTGGGAATATAACATATATGCACGTGGTGACAAGAGTCAACGACAACTTCCAGACAAATTGTTCATTTATTATGTCATGATAAACGACATCAATAAGTATTTAACATTATGACGTTTCGAAACCTAAACTAGTTTCCTCATCAGATTAAAAAAAGACAATCTAAATATATATAATATTGTGTATAAAAAACAGTCATGTGTAAATTAAAAACAATAAAATGTTTAAAAATATAATTTGCTCACCATCGATATGAAGTTAAAAAATACATACAACGGATTTAAAAAAGATCGTTGTATATATTTTTATACTTCATATCAATGGTGAGCGAATTAGATTTTTAAAGATTTTATTGGTTTTAATTTACACATTACTCTTTTTTTCATATACAATGTCATATATTTTTTAGATTCTTTTTTTTAATCTGATGAGGAAACCAGTTAAATCAACTATTTGTCTGGAAGTTGTCGTTGACTCTTGTCACTACATGCACAAACAAGAATAAAATTAATCATTAACCAAACAGTTACTTTTACAACTTAATAGTTGAACTTTTGATTAAAAGGGAAGAATTTTTAGCAAAATAGTTGAATTTTCAACCTATAAAGATATATTCTCAAACAAGTAGTTGAATTTTAAACTAAAAAAGATAAATTCGAAAGAAAAATATTTCAACCAAACTTGTTGAGTTTTAAAGTCAAAAAGGTGAATTATCTACAAAAAAGTTGATTCATCAAACCCAAAATATAAATTTGCAATTATAAAGTTCCATTTCAACCAAATAGTTTATTTTTTTACCAAAATAATGAAAGTTTTAACCCAAAAATACGAATTTTCCACAAAAAAGTTGAATTTGCAAGTCAAAAAGACGAATTTTCTTCAAAACAGTTGCATTTTTATTCATATAATTGAATTTTCAACTAAAAACGATCAATTTTCAACCAAAAATGGAATAGTTGAATTTACAATTCAAAAAATGAATTCTCAACCAACAACAAATGATTTTTCAACAAAATAGTTAATTTGCCTGCAAAAGAGATGAATTTTGAATTGATAAAATTAATTTTTAACGAAACAGTTCAGATTTCAAACAATTATTTTAATTTCAAATCAAGAAGATTCATTTTCTTACCAAAAATACAATTTCTCAACTAAAAACGATCAATTTTCAGCCAAAAATGGAATAGTTAAATTTTCATTGAATAAAATTAATTACTGGCTAAAAAGAAAACGAATTTTCAATGAAATAGTTGAATCTTCAAGCAAGAAAATAAATCTTTAACAAAGCAGTTCAACTTTCAATGAAGTATTTGAATTTTTGACCAAAAAGATGTCTTTTTAACAAAATAGTTGAATTTTCAATAAAATAATTAAATTTTGAACCAAATAATAGAATTTTTACCCAAACGACATGAATTCTAACCCAAAAATATAATAGTAGACTTTTTAATTTAAAAAAATTAACTTTTAATCAAAAATAGTTGGATTTTCTTATTGGGCTCTATTAATTCAGCTTGCATTTAAGCGAAAAAAAACGAAGAAAAGGGGAAATGTCTTGAAAACAGGAGAAAAAAGAGAAAAATGTAAAGAACGGAATTCGAAAAATTTAAGTATATACAAGTTTATGGATTTTACGTGACTCAAAGGTGTGTTGTTTGGCGAAAAACCAGTTTAGGAGAGCACGTAGTTGAGTATAGGCACGTGGCGTCTTGACAGAATCCAAAAATACTGAAATTTAACGTATACACAAAAAAAAAGCTCGTCTGTCTTTCTTATGTAGCAAGAACCTACATTTTTAACAATGACTTTTTGGAAGGCCTAAAATAAATTCCGGGCTAAGATTAAAACTAGTGGGAAGATGCTAAATTTAAACTAGTTTACTTGAAATTTTGTAGACCCATATAGTGTTCTGGCAAAAAATGAATTTGGTCCAAATTCATTTGATCGTATTAGTTCTATGACAAACTAAATTAAAAGATACAGACTCAAAATTTTAAATAAAAAAATAAAAAAAATAAAATTAAAAAGAAATAACTTCCAACACTTATGTAAAAAAATGTGAAAGATAAGCTCAGTGCTGAATTTAGCCCAATTTTTAATTTTTATTTAAAGATTTTGGTAATATTTTTGCAAAATAGCTGTTTTACTTATAGTTTTTCAGTTTTGGCAGCAATAGATTTTCATGAGATCCAAAGTAATATTTTAGTTTCGTAGTTTATCCAATTTTTATCAGTGGATGTCAAAGGAGGGTACACCCCAATTTTAGCTACATGACGTATTATCAATGAGGGGATAATATATTTAACTTCTTGCTAGATATACAATGTTGTATGCCAAAATTCCGGCGTAAATTTTTTCGATACATAATTTTTTATTTGAAAAATCGCTAATCTATTGTTAATTTTTTTAAGAAACTTTGTGACCGTCAAAAAAATAAATCACTACAAAAAATGTTTCATACTTTTTTTTTTAAACTAGATTATATCAAATATTTTTCTTGATAGGAAAGGTGTGCCGGAACTTCAATCAAAGAAGATATACTATAATCCCATTATTCAACAGCTAATTGATTTTATAAAAATTAATTTAACTTACTAGCGATTTTTTAGTACATTCTGGACTATACTTGTAGCAATAAGTATATGGAATTTGATCAATGTTAATTTAGTAAAATGTTAAACATTCTAAATTATATATAAAAAACATTTTTTTACGATGTGTTGAAGTTAAAAAATAAAATAAATTTTTACGTACACTTTTAAGCCATATTTAACACAGAATCTCAAAGGATTTCATTATCTTGCAAAGTAGAAAGTAGAGTAAAAACGGATACAAGTGATTATTAATTTTTATTAAAGATTTTAAAGAGAACCAACAGTTACAATACCATATTATATATGAGAAACTTTATGTACTCTTTCTCATTAAGAAACGTAGTGAATTATAATTAATAATTAATAATTAATTGATTCTTTTAATCCGTTTTGGAAACTCAATTGCGAATATTTAAGGAATCGAAACCATGCATTCGTATAAAATTGTTCGACTTATTTTCAAGAGATATTCTCAGAAATTATCTAAATATATGGCCATTTTACATGAAATTTAAAAACTTCTTGTAAAATAAGGTAAAATTTAAAATAAATACTAATATTATTAATAACTAGTAAAATAGTAACAAATAATGCAAAATAAGCAGAATCAAAATTTCGCTTATGAACTGCTGCTAGGTTACTGAACTTGAGATATATAATTTTCGATTTTCATTTATTCATTTTCTCTATATACAACTGTCAATATTCCTCTTAAACAATTTAGTAATTTTCTTACAAAATTATAATTTAAAAGCACTATAAATTGAAGCCAATTGAACTATTTGGTCTAAAATTTATATATTCAGTTGAAGATTCATCTTTTTCGGTAGAGTATCTACTTTTATGGTTAAAAATACAACTGCTTGGTTGAAAATTAACATGTTTTAGTTGCGAATTCAAGTATTTTGTTCAAAAATCGTGTTTTTATTCAAAGCTATCTGTTTTTAGTCTTAAGTAAAAATCTTTTCATGTTGAAATAACAAATAATATATTTTTCGCTGAAAATTCATTTTTGTAGTTGGAAAATTAAACTCCTTGGTTGAAAGTTTAACTACTTTCTTAATGGTCAAATTTTTTGGTTGAAGATTCACAATTTCAGTTCAAAATTCTTTTTTTTTTTTGTTTGTTAGAAATTAATTTTATTGACTATTAACTTTTTTGTTGAAAATTCACCTGCTTTAAAGAAAATCACTTTTTTGGCTTAAAAATTCCACTATTTGGAACAAAAATAAACTGTTTTGCAAAAAAAAAATTACTCCATTTCTGGTCAAAAATTGATCTTTTTAGTTTAAAAATTCAACTATTCAGTAAAAAATGTTTAGAAAAAAAATATAAACTAAAAATTTATCAAATGTAATTTGACTAAAATGTAATTTGTTTAAAATTCATGTTATTTGGTAAAAAATTAAGCTTTTTGGTTCAAAATTCAATTATTTTGTTACAAATTTACGTATTTTGTTGAGAATTCATCTTTTTTGGTAAAAAATTTAACTATATGGTTAAAAATTGATGCATTTTGATAAAAATTCGTATTTTTTCATAACAAATTAATCCTCTTGCTTCAAAATTCAAAAACTTAGTTTAAAATTCAAGTATATTTAGAACAAAAATTAACTATTTTGTAAAAAATTCGTTTTTTAAATTGAAAATTATTTCTCTCAAATGAAAATGTAACTACTCCATTTTTGGTTAAAAATTAATCTTTTTTGTTTAAATGTTCAACTATTTAATTAAAAATTTCTAAACCGAAAAAAACATAAACTATAAATTAATCAAATCAAATTTGAACTAACATGAAATTTGTTAGAAATTCGCCTTTTTGGTAAAACATTAATCTTCCTGATTGAAAATTGAACTTTTTCGTTAAAAATGTATTCATTTTGTGGGGAATTTTTTTAAATAGAAAATTAACCTACTTGTTTGAAAATTTAACTGTTTTGGTGAAAGCTAATCTTTTTGGTTAAAATGCAGCAGTTTTGTTGAAAATTGCTGTTTTAGTTGATGATTGAACTATTTTGTTGGAAATTCGTCCTTTTTGCTTCAATTCAACTATTTCGTTAAAAATTGATGTATTTTGTTGAGAATGAATCTTTTTTTTAGAAAATTAATATTCTTTTAGATGGAGAACATATTATTTAAGCTAATTAGCGAAGAAGTCCAAAAACATTTTACCAGGAGAAGCAAAGAAATAGGGGCATTGACGTTCGTAAGAAAAATGTGTCTTTGGGTCATTTTTTCGAAATAATAGCAAACTAGTGTCATCACTCAAAAAAAGTGTCAAATATTTACAGAACATCTGACACGTTTTGACTTTCTTATCAAAATCTCTTATACAGTCTCGGATACAGTTGATGATAAATTAAATGATGTGATCACAAGAACACAAAGGATTCGGGAAGATTAGACTAAACATCTAAATGAATGAACACGCTCAGAAATGGAAACTTCATTGACGAATGCAGAAAATGTGTCATTGTTAATGAGATATTAGAGAGTTATAGAGAGTCAGGGAACATTCAAAGCTTTGTTGAACATTTGAGAGGGGGCGTTCAGTGAGTAGGGAGTTGAGATTTCCGAAGCTGTAGATCGTAAATCCCAAACTGTACGGCACAGTCACACACACACACACACACAGTCACACACACACACCCATATAAATGTGTGTGGTTATAGATCCTAAACCTAAAGCATGACTTCCTCTATTTTCACGCGAACAGTACAAACAGCGTGAAAACCTAAATGTCCAAATCCACGTGTCGAATGAAAATATTTCATCATGTGAGAGCCTCACATGGTAGAGATATCTGTCAAATATTAAAATTAACTTTTTTAGAAACTGAAGAATAAGGAATGTTTTCCCAAGTGGATAAACAAATTTCAAATTCATCTTTTCTTACACCAGAATGGCTGCAGAACTTCATTTTCAAAATTCCCTGACTTTTCCTGAATTATTTTTCATTTTAATTGACCATCAATGCATTAATATTTAATGACCAAAATTTTAAAAATGCAAGTTTATTTATTTAATTCAAAAAAGATGACTTTTCCATGATAAAATACGAATTTTCAATCCAAAAGAACGGATTTTGGACAAAACAGTTGCATTTTCGACCAAAAAAGATGACTTTTTAACAAAATAGTTTAATTTCAAAAAAAAATTTTTAACAAAAAGACCAAATTTTCAACAAAATAGTTTAATCTTCAACGAACGGGATAGATTTCCAACTAAAATGATAAATCCTAAACCAATAAAAAGCATTTTTAACAAATTAGTTCAACTTTTAACAAAAAAAAAGACCAATCTTGAACAAGATAGTTTAATCTTCAACCAACATGATAAATTTTCAACTAAAATGATTAATCTTCAAACAAACAAAAATGCATTTTTAACAAAGTAGTTTAACTTTCAGCCCAGAAGTTGAATTTTCCAACCAAAAGTCGAATTTTCAAAAAATAAAGATTTTTAAGCCAAGAAAGAATAAAAAGTTCATCGAAATTGTTGAACTTTCAAGCCAAAAGACGAATTTTCTGTGAAAAAGGTAAACCTTCAGCCAAAAAATATAAATTTTTAACAAAAAAGGTTAACTTTAAAACATACAGTTTTTAACCAAAAAAGAGGAAATTTCAACCAAAGAATATTAATTTTCATCCATGAAGGTTGACCTTCAACCAAATAAAAGAAAATGCTAACAAAGTGGTTTAACTTTTACACAAGTAGTTGAATTTTCAATTAAAAAAAAAAAAAATTTTAACAAAAATGAAATAGTCACATATTCAGTTAGTGGGTGATTATAAACCAATCCATTTAGACAATTACATTTTCCAAAACAGGAAAAGTAACAATCCAAAAATTTTATT
>JAUELO010000027.1:1392460-1408945 GCA_032357855.1 Amphibolips quercusostensackenii | reverse complement strand
TTTCAAATTTTTTAAAACAATCGACTCGGAATATGTATAAAGTATCGCGAGTTCATTATAAATAATTCTTTTTTAGTTTCTTGGGATTCAATTAATATGTTAAGTTCAGAAAGCTTTGATAAATTATATCATAAAATATTCTTAAACATGTTAGCACATTAATTAATTAATTAAATAATTAAATAATACTAATAACATAAATAATAATTTCTTTATTTTGTTCCTGAAGTCCATGAATTTGAATCCTAATTCAAACAAATTTTGAATGCATCTTCTTAAACTTAAAGTACATACTTAGATAAAATTAATGTGGGTACTATATTAAATTAAATTTATAATGCATCAAATTCCTAATCTTTCAAGAAAAAATATTGCATTTTAAACAAAATACATGACTTCTCAACCAAATAGTTGTATTTTTAGCTAAAAAATATCAATTTTCAACCAAATACTTCAATTTCAAACTGAAAAAACATCAGCTTTGAACCAAAAACGAAATAGCTAAATTTTTATCTTAAAAAATTAATTTTTCATAACAACAAAAATACAAATTTTCAAACAAAGTAATGAATTTTCAATTGAAATATATGAATTTTTAACAAAAGAGTTTACACTTCAACCAAGTAGTTTTACTTTTAACCAAAAAGATGAATTTTCAACCAAGAAGATTAATTCTCTACCAAGAAGGACCATTTTTTAACATAATACATGAATTTTCAAACAAACAGTTGAATTTTGAACTAAAAAACATCAATTTTCAACCAAACATGGAATAGTTAAATTTTCAGGTAAAAAAAATTAATTTTCAACCAAACTGAAAAATTTTCAACAAAAATTAGGAATCTTCAACTAAAATTATGAATCTTCAACTGGAATAGTTAGATTTTAAACATAAAGTTGAATTTACAATTACAATGATGAATCTTTAACTAGAATAGTCGCATTTTCAACTAAAAATACGACTTTTCAACCAAGAAGAATAATTTCTACCAAAAAGACGAATTGGAAAAATAAATAAATCAATTTACAACAAAGATAAAACATTTAACCTAAAACTGAATAGTCAAATTTTCCTTCAAAAAAATTAATATTCAACCAAAATGATGTATTTTCAACTATAATGATGACTTAAACTGGAATAGCTAAACTTCAAACCAAAAAGATGAATTTTTACTAAAATGATTAATCTTTTCCTATGCTAATTGAATTTTCAACCAAAAATTCAAATCTAAAATTTGTAATTAAATAATTAATATTCGACCGAAGAGATAAATATTTTCAACTAAAACGATTGCATATTTAATTGGAATATTTACATTTTTAGTTTAAAAAAAAATCATTTTCAACCAAAAGTTGAAAAACAAGAAATAGTTGAATTTTTCATCAATGAGATAATTTTTCAACTAAGAAGATTAATTTCTGCCAAAAAGATCATTTTTCAATCAAAAATTAAATAGTTAAATTTTTAGCTAAAAAAATTGATGTTAAACCAAAGATATGAATTTTTAACTAAAATGATAAAATATTCAACTTTCATGGTTAAATTTTTGATTTAACAAATTAAATTCAAATTAAAAAAACTAATTTTCAACAAAATAGTTAAAAACAGTGATATAAAGCTACATTTGCAAATGAAGAATCATTGATATTCAATTTTATATTGCAACTAAAAAAATAATTAAGCACGTTCTCAAACAAAATTCCTGATCTAAAAAAAAAATCCCCTGACATTGGCAGGTTCCCACAAATATATAAAAATTCCCTGACAATTCCAGGTTTTCCAGGTAGAGCAGACATCCTGAATAAAATCGGGTAAAATTCTTTCAAAACTTTTATAATACCCTAAAAGCTTTTCAATCCGTTGAAATCCTTTAACAATTCCTGAAATCTGTTAAGATCCTCTACAAATTCCTGAAAAACTCTACAATCCTCTTAAATCCCTTGAAATATTTAAATTCCCTTTGATTTGCTTAAATAATATGGTGAAATGCTTTGAAATCTCTGAAATCCTTTGGAATTCTTTAAAAAATCTTTTTCTGAATACTTTTTTAAAATACCTTAACATGTATAAAATCCCTTAAATCTTATGATAACGCTAGTAAAGCCACAAAAATCTTATAGAGCCGTTTGACATCTTTGAAATCTACTAAAATCTAATAAAAACTCTTGAAATTCATTTAAACGATCTGAGATCTCTGGAAAACTCTGCAGTTTTTTTCTGAGTGTGGAAATTCCAACCTTTAATCTGATTTTTGATTTGAAAACGTTAAAAATTCCTATTTAAAATTTTTAAGCCACCAATGTGCATTTTAAAAATGCTATAATAGAAACTCTTCACAATTTAATGCATTTCAAGTTTTAGGAACAAAATTGTTTTAAACTCTAATTTTTGTAAGACTTAGCCAGTACTTTGAAGAAAAAAAAATTAAAAATTAGAATTCAGAAGCTTTTAACATTGGAGATTTTTTTGACGATAACTTTAAAATACTCTGAGGAATGAATTTGTACCACTTTTAAAACTTGAATATTGAATTGAATTGAATATTGATATTCTTATTATATTGTTACCTGCAATTGGAAAAAGATCATCTGATAAAAAAAATAACAGCAAAAATGTGTTTAAAACTATTTAATTTTAGAAACAATTCAATGTAATTCTTTTAACATTGAAAATCTTGGAATTTTAAAACCTCTTAAATTTACAGTTTTCATATTTTGAAATAATCAACTTTATATGCTTTAAATTTGGAAAATAAAAACTGGATATATTTTGAAGTTTGGAAACTCTCAAAGTTCAAAGCATTAAATTTTGAAACTCCTTTTTTATCTCTTAAAATTTATAGAAATTTCCTATAATACTGTGGAATCTTATTAAATTTTTTTTATGTTTGTTATTTATTTCTTATTTTTCTTGCTTAATTTCTTTCGAAATCCCATGATTCCCTAAAAAATTATAAAAATTCGTTAAATCCCTTGAAACTTTCTAACACCGGAAAAATTCCTTAAATTCTTCCAAATCTTTCAAATATTCTGAAACCTTAGAAAATCGTTTAAAAATCCTTATACATTTTTTAATCTCTTTAAATTATCATCTATAACTTTAGTAAATTCTTTAAAATCTCATGACATCTCTCGAAATCTTTTCAAATCCCGTACATTATCTTGAAATATTTAATATCTTTTGAATTTCTTTTAAAAACGTTTAAATCTTTGAAATCCTCTGAGACTCCATAAGATCCCATGAAATCCGTAGAAATACCTTAAAATTTTAATCCACTTAATTTACTCAAATCCCTTGGAATCTTTTTAAATTATCTAAAAACTTTGACGCCCTAAAAATTATTTTAAAAACCTTATATTAAATTAAGAATACAGTAGCAATAAGATCATTATTTTCAAAATCGTAGCAAAATAGTTGCATTTTTGAAAAAAGTGACAAAAAGTATCAATAGTGGCATGAGACCGAAGCCTGCAAATAAAATATTAATAAACCTGTGATATTTTAGAGCAGAATTCAACATGGTGACTCTTTAAATTTGTCTTCCTGTTGTTTCAAACTCGTTTTAAAAAGCAACATGACACATAAAATTGAGATATACTTTTTAATACACCATGTCACCTATCCTTCCCGGATGTTGTGCAATCAAATAAATTCTTGATCGTGATCCAATTTTAATAGGTCTCATCAAAGGTGGAAACAACAAATAATGGTAAAAATGTGTATACTACTTCTTCTCGATATTCACGAAGTGATGAGTCATTTTTATTCCGCGCCTATTCTTCGCTTTCTAAAAATTAACATATGATTCCTAGAAAATGTAGTAAATTTGTTAAATCCATGAAATTACAAAATTTAATACCAGAAAAACTTTCTAAAGTTATTTATTTTGATGTGAATTCAATTTAAAAATCGAAATTCATTTTGAAAATAATGGGAAAAAAATAAAAGAGTTACAATAAGTTCAGTAAACGAAGAAATAAATCTACTGGAGGACAAAACTAATGGCTGTATGCCAGAGCAAGCAATATAATAAAACACTACAATAGTTAACTTGACTTAGCAGAAGGGTCACTTTAGATTCCATAGTAGAGAGGAATAATCTTGATTCAATTGATTTTCAATTGTTCGTGATGCTATTTAGATCGTTAAAACGATCTGATAATTAAAAGATAATTAAAACGATCTGGAGACACTATTAACGATGATTGAGAAATTAACATATCTGCTGAGCAGAATCCAGAAGCAGTCAAATCAATTAAGAAACATTTCTAAAAATCGTACAAATTCCAAATTTAAAAAAATTTTAAACTGTTTAAATCGGAGCACATTAAGGTAAGGAAATGTTTAATGCAAAATACTAGTTTTTTTTGTCGACAATTTTTAAATTAAACAAGTATAATGTATATTAGAGTGGTTCAAAAATGCACTGAAAAATCCTTTTCTTTTAGAATTTTCATGCGAATCGCCCAAATGTGCGGTTATAATTAATTGAAGTTAATAAACATCATTGATTAAACATTCTTGTGAAATAGTTGTGGTTATTTCTGAATACTTTTATTTTATGTCTACTTTTTAGTTAGTGTGATTATAAGTATTGCAACTTAACGAAATATTTGTTTAAACAATTTATTATCGTTTCTATCTTCTCTTAAATAATTGTTAGAAAGTCGCGGTATTTTCCGAACTTTTGAATTTTTTTAGATTTTCAATTACAGTGATGTAATAATTGTTTCAAGTTAACAAACATAATTGGGTATTATGTATTATTTTTAATAATAATCACTTTGAATAACGCTAAAAAGATGCGTTTTTCTGAAATAATCAACTTTTTGTCCACCTTCGACGACTTAGAGCGAGCTAAGAATTATTGACATTTAACAAAACCTGATTGTTAAAGCAATCTATTATTCTTTACAACTATCTTCTCTTAGATCATTGCTAGAAAGTAGCGATTTTTTCTGAAATTTTTTACTTTGCTTTAGCTTTTTGGTTAACAAAAAATAATAAATGAACATTAGAGAGAATAATAACTAAAACAATCTCTTGTTTGTAAATATATTTTTTTGAAATAAAACAAATATTTGAAAAAATCTTCAATTTTTCTATATGGATCATATTAAATGTAAATTTTCCTTGAAGTTGTAACTGAGAGCTTTTTTGTTAAAATTAATATTAATATTTGTTCTTAACTAAAAAGCCAAAAGAAAATCTCAATATTTCAGAAAACCCTGCAACTTTCTAGCATTACTCTAATAGAAGATAGTTATAAACAATAACTTTGAAGAGTTTAAAATTTAAGTATTTTAAAGTCAAGCGTTTAGTTCTTGACAATTAAATGATTCGTAATTGAAATCACAAAGGTTGGTATCACATATTTACCTGCAAGCTTAAACATGTAAATATTTCAGTTTCAGTTTCACCTTCTAAAATTGAAAAATTAACAATCTGAATTCGAATAAGTGAAACCTAAAAAATTTTATATGTCGAAAGTGATCAACCTTTAAAACTGTATGCCCTTCACAACTGAGCGATTTTTAATTGAAACAATTAACCATTTCCATTTCAATTACGAAATTAAAACGCATAGACTGAATAAATTTTAATTTTATCTTTCAATATGGAAAATTCAACAATTTTTTACTTCAAACTGTAAACGTTTGAAATTCCAGTATTTTAGAGATAAACAAAATGTTCCAAGGCCGCAATGTCAAAATCCAGTTTAGTAACCCAAATATTGAAAGAGAAGCATACCTTTCTTTGATACGCTCTTTTATGATTTATGTCACATGAGAAGGTTAGGCTAGAAATTATGTTCCTTAAAATTTCTTTTTTTTTTTAATTTTTAAGTGAGATATTAAGCCTTAAATTCGGCTTCAGTTCTCAAACGAACGGTTAAATCGCATTAGTTATCTCTATGCAAATAGAAACTTACAAGTTTTTTATTCCACTTCTTCCTTATCATAGAAAATAAAAAGTGTAATAAACCTGAATGGAAACTATTTATATTTATGCTTTGAATATTTTGATTTCAAATGTAAAATAAAAGTTGACCACACATTAATGACAATTAACAAATTAAATTTATCTTAACGAAAAACCTTATGATATTGTCTACACATAAATAAGAATAATACACAGTAACTTCGTAATATGCAATGAGTACAAGGTAGTAAAAAAAAGTTTTGACATTATTTGTTTAAATGTTTCTTTAGAATGTTCAGAATGTTTTTTCTTCTAATGTTTCTGTATCAATAATTAATTATGTTTTCAACCTTTTTTCCATCTCCCTAACAACATCCTTAATCGATTAGGGGTGGGGAAGGGGCACATCGTAATTTATTCTAATTGATGAATCATAAAAAAACTAAATTAGTTAGTTCCAAGAAGAACGTTTCTTCCAAGTTTGTAATATTTGTGCATCATTAATCAATGAATTCTTCAAAGCCTTGCACCTGATGCTGCATGTTACGTAGTAAAATATTTAGTTAAAAGTGATTTAACTTGATATCAACATAATGTTGATTTTCGTATGTTATTTAGATTTTTATTAATCATATCTTTTCTGTGCAATCTCTATTATTAAAGGCAAAACTCATTTCAAAAGAAAGCAATTCTCAAAATGCTTTTTTTAAATCCATTTATCTTACCGAAAAAAGTAAAGAGTAAACAATGTTTCAGGTAAAATTAACTAAACTAAAAAGGTAAAAAAACTACTTTACCAGTTTTGGGCTACTTTTGACTTCGAAGTCAAGAATATATAAGTACGGTCGTAAACCAAAAATAGGGGAATAAATTATATTAAATAATATTAATGTATATAGCATGTTTTAAACAAAAAAGCTGAATTTAAAAAAAGTGTTCAACCAAGAAAGATGACTTTTTTAACATAAATAATAAATTTTCAATCTAAAAGGGGAAATTTGTGACAAAATACTTGAATTTTCGATACACAAAATACGACGGTAACAAAATAGTTAAATTTTGAATAAAATAGTTCGCCTTTCAACCAAAATGGTAAATTTTGAACTAAAAAAGAAAAGTTTTCAACAAAAACTGTAATCGTTAATTTTTTCGCGTAAAAATTAATTTTCAAGAAAAAAATACGATTTTTCAACCAGTTTAATTCAACCGAAAAACGTGAATTTTTAACAAAATTGTTCAATTATAAAAAAAGAGAAATAAAAAAATAGGGTTATTTTCCTACACAAAAAGACGAATTTCCAACAAAATACATTAATTTTCTACCAAATAGTTTATTTTGAACTTATAAATAAGATACATTTTTAAACAAAAATGTAGTAGTAAAATTTTCAGATAACAAAAATGAATATGAAAAAAAGAATCTTCAAAAAAATAGTGAAATTTGTAACCAAAGGGGTAAATCTAAAAAAACTAATTTTTAACAAAGTAGTTCAAATTTCAACCATATAGTTAAATTTTCAACCAAAAAGATCAATTTTTCAATGAAAAGATTAATTTTTTACCAAAAAAGATCAATTTTCAACAAAATACATACATTAAAAAAAATTGTTGAATTTTTAAGACGTAGAGATGAATTATCTACAAAATGGTTTAAGTTTCAACACGGAAATATGATTTTTCAATCAAAAACTTAATATCCCACCAAATAGTTAAATTGTCAAATAAATAGTTTAATTTTTAACTAACTAGTTGATTTTTTTAACCAAAATTGATGATTCTTCCAGCAAAATATGAATTTTCAACAAAATAAGTTAATTGTCATGCAAATAGTTCCATTTTCTAACAAATTGTTGAATTTTTAAGTCAAAAAGACGAATTTTCTCCAAAGCAGTTGAATTTTCAACAAAAAAGTTAATTTACAACCAAATAATTGGATTTTCAACTACAATGCTGAATCTTCAACGAAAAAACAGTTTAATTTGATATCAAAAATAGTTGAATTAAAAAAAGACGAATTTTCAGCAAAATAGTTGAATCCTCAATCAAAACAAAATTATTTTTAGCAAAACAGTTGCATTTATAACTAAAAAGGATGAATTTTCAACCAAGAAGATTAATTTTCTACTGAAAAAGAGGAATTTTGAATCAAATAGTTGAATTTTCAACTAGAATGGATAAATTTTCAATTAAAAATATCAATTGTTAACCAAAAATGGAATAATTTCAATTCCACTTAAAAAAATTAATTCTCAACAGAAAAAAAAATTCAACAAAAAAGTTAAATTTTCAACCAAACAAATGAGTTTTCAACGAAATTATGAATCTTAAAAAAAAATCAATTTTCAACAAAAGCGTTCATTCAAATAGTTGATTTTTCAACCAAAAAAGATGATTTTTTCACCAAGAAGATTAATTTTCTACCAAAATACATAAATTTTCAACTAAAAAAGATTATTTTTTAACCAAATAATAGAATTGATGCTAAAAAATAAGAATTTTTAATGCAAAAATGAATAGCTAAATTTGCAGATGAAAAAATTAATATTTAACCGAAAGAACAATTCTTTAACGAAATAGTTTGTTACCAAAAGAGGTAAATCTTAAAAAAAAAACGAATTTTTAATCTTTAAAAAAAAAGAATTTTCAACATAGAAGTTCAACCTTTAAACAAGTAGTTGAATTTTCAATCAATAAAATTACATTTCTATAAAAAAGACGAATTTTCAACAGAATAATTAAATTTTCAACCAAGTCGCAGAATTTTAAACCAACCAAGATGAATCACGAAACAAAAATATATTAGTAGACTTTTGAATCAAAAACAGGTAAATTTTCGTATTGAATTCTAGTAATTCAGTTCACATTTAAGCGAAAATACGAGAAAAAGAGGGAAGTTTCTTGAAAAACGGAGAAAAAATTCTTTAGAAAAGGGTTGAAGAGGTGAACAGGAGAACAGGGGAAAGAGTGTGAAGTGAAATAAGAAAGTGATTTATAAACTTATATATTAATTTATTATTGAACTGTACCATTGCAGGACCATTGCTTGCAATCTGTGCTAAAATTTATCATTAGGAAACGTTATTTAAGTTATCTAAACGTTATCTAAGTTCGTCACGCTACTTCCACTGCCCCCCTCTCCACCCACTGTTTCCAAGACGTAGTTTTTCGCACGGACCCCTCCACCTGAAATTGGTAACATAGTTTATGGATGGCCCGGCCCCTACGGGTCAAATGGAAAATTAGTAATCTTTCATTTTACCCTTGCCGATCTTCATCTTTATGCATGCCGAGATTACTCCCAGCATTTCTACCTGAATCAGTTTTTACCCTTCCTTTTTTCTGCGGCTATTTCACGCACCAAAAACTTTCTTCTCTAGGAATTCTCTTGTTATAGACTCACCTTAAAGTCTTTTCAAAATGTCATCGGTCTCATAATCTTCACCTCGATTAAACTTCTGATGCTTCGATCCCAGTTGGCTGGGGTAGCACTTCAACCGGCACTTTTATGGTGACAAGTTTACTGGCACACACTTGGTCCCAGTGGCTGGAAATCGTATTGCATATAGGACCTGAGAACATAGAAGTGATGTGGATAACTACCAAAACCCCACATCACGTGGTCCCGGCAAATGTACACAATTGCACACGACGAGCGAGTTAAACTTGGCCATCTATGCCGAAACTAGGCGCTGGTCTTTGAGTCACAGGGTGCTAACTTTTGAAAACCCAGACGCGCTAATTTTATCTCATACATCACTCCTTATGTTTTACAATGTCACTTGCTTTGGAAGCAAAAATAACACCAACCACGTGATTTGGTGAGTATTAAAGAGCATTTGATTCCCGGTAAAATCCTGACGTAATACAGTCATCCACACTTCCGGTACCACTTGAAAAGACCTTGAGGAATTCACCCTGAATATACTTGATCAGCTATTCAATCCTTACGATCTTGAATTAAATCAAGATCCTATCAGCTAACATGAACTCTTTTTCCTAAACTTCAGATAACAACACTTCTTGAAAGACTTGAACTGTCAGTGTCACTCAGCAACAACCTGTCAAACACTGGCAAAAAATCCTTGGAGAGCAATGACAGTCACAGAAAAGGGTGTAAGAGAGTTGGTTTATTTAATTGGCACATAATTTTATGGTTTGGAACCGGCGAATTTGATTTTGCGATGAGGAAACACATAGAAAAGATAGTTTAAGAACTGAGACACAAAACAAGAGGGATAGCAAGACGCCAGTCACGGCTCGACAGTCGGCGTACACTGCAAGCACAGCAGAGTAGAGCCACGCGACTCTCGAACTCGAAAGCCGCGCAAGATGGCTACCTACTGCGGCGGACACGATTGGCTCGCCGGCTCTCAGGTGCTCAACTTATCGCGCCGGTAATACACTAGACCTCTATTTGAAACTGATAATGATAACACAAATGCATGAACTTTGTGCCTCGTGTGAAAGAATTTGCAATGTTTGCAGTGTTTGACAGTAACGAGTTACCCGGAACGTTACATTTTTTTCGTATCGGTAACGATAATGCGTTACTTAATTAAAGGGACGGTAACGTTAAAGCGTTAGAATTTTTGGCTAACTGTAATTCAAAGTAACGTACGTTACTTTAGAAAATGTTTTAATAATATTTATACTAAATTATGTCATAAAAATTATTCAGGAGACATATTTTCATTATACACTGAAACTTTAAATTATGACGGGTCTCGGGCATTGCTCGCAGTAGCTTTGGCGTAAATCCAGACAGTCTAAACGTAAACAGTCAGTGGTGTGTGAACCATTTCCTAATATTACGCAATATACGCGCGTGAGTAACCGCGTGCTGCCCCTTTGTCCCTACGCTGCTGGTGTTTACACATAACTGAGCAGCCCTCCATATAAAAATTGACGAGGAGTGAAGATAAAACAAATATTTTACTTAAAAATTCTAATAGTGTGGGAAAGCTCTTTTGGATAAAAAGAAATAAGCTCAAATATTTTAAAATCAAAGACTATATTCTAGTTCCCATTAGAATAGAAATTTTTTACATTCAAAAACTGCAAAAAATTATTCTTTGTAAAAATTTGCATTATTTTCATATGTCAAAAGATAATTTCTTTTTCACTTTTCTTATTAAAATTAAAAAAGTATGTTCACGAAGCTTGGACGGTATCGGGTACATACTTGCAAATCCAAAAAATTTCAAATTCGAGAAAATAATTAAAGAAATTTTACCTATTCAAGAAGCGTTTTTCAATCCTAAAAATATTTTCGATTGTTTAACCAATGCTCACTTAAAAAATAAGCACACAAACAATTTTTGTGTATGTTATTATATGCACAAATACGCAAAGTGCAACAAATGGTTTGTTTCAGTCATCTTTGCAAAATGATGATTTGACTAAGACATTTTTTCCGTCTTTTCTGCTTATTCACAGTAGAAAAAAGTGCATAAAAAAGTTCCCTACCATTTTTTCCCAAAGAAGAGATCTAAAAAAATCATAATTTTCACTAAAAATTGTAAATGCCTCCGAATTTTCAACACAAAAAATAAGAATTTTAAATGAAAAAGTTAAATTTTCTATTGAAGAAATTATTTTTTGACTAAAATGATGACCAAATGATTTAACCTAATAGTTGAATTTTTAACCCAAAAGATGAATTTTCAAACCAGAAGATGAATATTCTTGTAAAAAGACAAATTTAAAAAAATATACTACATTTTTCAACTAAAAAAAATAAATCTTGAACCAGAAATATAACAGTTCAATTTTGAACAAGAAAAAAATTTTTAAGAAAAACAAACGAATTTGAAACGCAATAGTTAACTTTTCAACTAAAGAAATGAATTTTTAACCAAAAATATAATAGTTAAATTTTCAGCATAAAATTAATTTTTAAACAAATACATCAGATTTTAACGAAATAGTTAAATTTTTTTAAAAATAGATGAATTTTTAACACAAAATATTTATTTTCGACTAAAAAAGACACATTTCCAACAAAATGTATGAAATTTTTATATATTTCATTTTAATTTTAAACAAAGACAGTTAAATTCAACCAACAAAGACGACTTTTTAACAAAATTGTTAAATTCTTAACCAAAACAGATTAATCTTTAACCAAACAGTTGTGATTTTTAACCAAAAGATATGCAATTACTACCAAAATAGATGAATTTTCAACCAAAAATAATGACTTTTTAACAAGATTGTTGAATTTACAACAAAATAATACAATTGACTGGAATTGAAATGAATCAACTGAGTATATTTAACAATCTTTAATACGTAACTTTTTTGGGGAAACAAGAATAAAAATTGTGTTTTAACAATAACTACAACATAACAATTTTTCATCAATTTCATAATCTTATTGAAAACGTTGTGTATTTTTTTTTTTAATCAAGCCTTTTTTAAAGTTACAGTTGTAGCCCTCTTTTCAACTTTTTATACGAGAATACGAAAATTTTCGCCTTTAAATTCGAGAGGAGAGGTTTCATTCATTTTCGCGGATGAAAAACTCGTACGCTTTAAAGAAAATTTGTAAATCTTTTTGAGATGAACAGTTTTCCTTGGCAGCGTTTTTAATATCTTACATACCTTGACCGGAAAATATATTTTTATTTTATTTTTATTAACATTTTTCACGATTAAAATAAGAATGTCAAGATTTTTTATGACGGATCATATTTCTAAATGTTCCTACGCATGCCGAAATTTCGATAGGTACGAATTTTCGGTATTCTGGGACCTAGAAAAAGGCGCTATTCGCCTTCCCGAATTTCAGGACAATGATGACACAATTTCATTCAGGAAATTATTTTTTATAGAAATTATAAATTTTTTCATGCAATAGGTAATAAAGTGTAGATGGTATTTATTATCGGCTACGATGTTTATTTATTACTTTCGCATCCAACTTAATTCGTCTATTGAAATTTTGACAAAAACGTGAAACGATGCAGACAATTGCGATTAAAATTTTAAGAAATTATACTTATTGTGTTTGAAAAAGGCAAGTGTGAAGAAGAAATTCATGGTGATATTTTCGAACCGAAGCATAATTTACAACGATAAATTTGATTTCAAAAATA
The DNA here is from genome assembly GCA_032357855.1 of Amphibolips quercusostensackenii. Taxonomy (NCBI): domain Eukaryota; kingdom Metazoa; phylum Arthropoda; class Insecta; order Hymenoptera; family Cynipidae; genus Amphibolips; species Amphibolips quercusostensackenii. The sequence continues at coordinate 1,395,925 of JAUELO010000027.1, read as the reverse complement.
GTTTTATGAATTAATTACCTTGTATCCAATTTTTAAATTTCAAAATATATAATTTATGATCCAAAAGCCGTGAATTTATAGACTACCATAATTAGTATAGTAAAATCACATATGCAAGGACCTTGCAATTAAAGTTGGTTCAATCCCACCGTGGTTCATGGTTTGGAATCTGGTGTTATCTAAGTATATTTTTTTGTTTTTGGAACACTTAAAAAACGATGTTATTATATGGAATAAAAAATATTTGGTTGACTGAACTACATTTTTTGTTTGTTTTAACAAAATCTTTTGGTAGATGATGTATTTAATGATTAAAAAATCAAATTTTGTTGGGTTGATGAAACATTTTGTTGAATCAACCAGAATTTAATTAATTCACCAAAAATTCCATGTATATAAAAAAATACAGTTTCCTTGATTTAAGAAAATTTGTTTTCTGAGTGCAGGAAGATGTTTCTGATAAGAGAGGTTTTTTTTAGCGACATAAGCAGAAGTTCAGATATGAAGAAAGTTGGGGCTAATCGGTAAATTGAAGAATTTTTTAGGTGACGTTCATGCAAAGGATGAGGAAGATCTGATACTAGCTTCTTTGCAACATCCTGAACCGTATATTTTTAATGATTTCCTGCATGCGAGATGTTCTTTCAAGTTCGTGTATGATGTAATGTTCATGTAGATAAAATATCGATTTGTTATGAAGCAGTTTTTATTTACATTCAGAAGAAATAAACTTTCGTGAAGATGTTTCCTTAAAGTGATTTATAATTCTAAAAAAGTGAAAATAGTATCTCATTAATTATTTATGCATACATCCAAATAATGTTGCGTGAAACTAGAAAGATACTAAAAGGAGTAAGAAATAAAAAAAAAAGAAAGCCGATGGTCAAACGTCTAACGGTTTTTGTAATTAGTTGTGTATACAATGATTTTACCTAAAGAATTGTATTGGGGGAAACAAAATATAGATTTGAATATAAAGCATAGAGTGGTTATTTTTTATCAGTACATTCCATTCTAAAAATTATATAATTAGGCACATAATTTTTTCGGAAATAGAGATATAAATCATATTCAATGAAAAAACGTAGGTTGACTAATCGCCTCAACAACAAAAACCATTCTGTTTTTATTTTTTTTTCCTCGCAACCAAGTAACGTACGTTTATATTAAAATGAAATTAAGAAATATGCAATTTGAAAAAATTATATTCAAATAAAAAAAGTTTTAAATTGACCAATTCTTAAAAATGCAAAATGTTAAAATCGATTCATATTGAGCAGGTCAGATTTGTACCCAAATTTTAATTTGCTTTCTGAATACTGGAATTATAAAGTCCGATATATATTATTGTTTTAAATCTGAAATATTTTGGCTCAGAATGATTCATTTTAAAATCTTAGAATTTTAAACGTATGTATTTATCATTCTATTATTACTTATCTTAATTTTTTAAATGAAATATTATTTAATTAGTATATTGTTACACTGGTAAGTTTGTAAACTTGAAATTTTTATTTCTCTACGTAAAAAATGCCCTTTTGTTCATAAGATGTCGAAATTTAACAAAAAAATGTGAGAATTGTCAAATCTTGTTATTGTCAAAACCACGATCCGGTTCCATAATTTAATAGTAAAGAAAAAGTAGGATGGCCGAAAAACTTTAATTTCAAAATTTCTTGACTTTTCCCTCACAAATTTGTCATTTTCATTTTTTATTATTGATCATTAACATTATCAATATTAAAAGTCCAGCATTTTGATCTTGTAACATTTTGAAGATAATAGCTTTTACAGACTGAATAAAATAATAAAATTTCAAAATAAAAATGTAAAAATGTAAAAATCTACACTCATTTTTTTACTTATTCAAACCAAAAAAGATGACTTTTCTACCATAAAAGAATTTTAAATCCCGAAGGAGGAATTTTCAAATAAGCAGTTAAATTTTTGACAAAAAATGAGTTTTTAACAAAATAACTAAATTTTAAACAAAATTATGAAAATTTTAATACAATAGTTGAATTTTCAACAAAACTGTTGAATTTTCAAACACATAATAAAATTTGTAACTAAAAGCATAATTTTCAGGAAAAAAAACTGCAAAAAAGGCATATGAATAGAAATATAAGTCAAATAAGTTAATCAATAACAAAAATTTTATATCAGGATGTCTGCTAAAAACATCATTTTTAAAATTCATTGCCTATTTCCCTGAGCGATTTTTCATTTTCTCAGACCATTAATATTTAAAGACTACAATCTTAATTTTGTAACATTTTCAATATAGTATCTTTTATGAACGGAATAAAAGTTCTTTAAAATGTCTCTTATAGAGATTTCCTGACTTTTGCTAGATTTTTTCATAATCCCTGACTATTCCCTGACTTTATCTGACTAATGAAATTCCTTGACTTTTTCCTGATTTCCAGGTCTTTCCTGACATACGGCTAGCCCGAAAATTATGAAAATAGTTTTTCCTTATATTTTTTTATTAAAAATTACAAGGTTGAGTCATGCCAACCCCTTGTCAAGTCACATTGCGGCAATTCAAACTAGCTTCAAGTTAAATTTGCGTCAAGACACATTGCAGCAAGTCACATTTGCGGCGGCAAGCCATATTGCCTTAAGTCATATTGTGGCATCTCTCATTCGGAAAAAATATGTAGTCCATAGAAAATTAATAAAGTTTTGATTTTTGTAATAGTATTGAGTATCCCCTTAAAATCTTTTCTTTTCATACGAAAGAAAAAGTGTATTATTTAACATCAACAATGCTATTTGTAAATAGTGAAATGAAAATTATTCCAAATAATGATGAATATTCCCTGCACAAAATGTAACAAGATTTAATCGAAAGGAAACAGAATCAACTGAGTAAGAAAACGTGCCATGAAAGGTTGCAAATTATCCTTTCAATTAACTCCCAATTTGTTTTCTTTCTATTTTTGATTAAAAATTGTAAATGGTCTGTTAATCTGATACGACTAATAGAAATATTGGCATATGCAAGAAAACAGATTCGACCCTTCAACGAAATAGTAAATCTGCTTTGACCAATGGCAATTAACGATCCACGATCAATTACCCTCCGGCAGCCGACCCTGAAAGGAACGCAAGTAACTGCAAATTTCCGGTAGACAGCCGGTCGGGAGCGAGTCTAGAGATGGGCGTATCTCGTCCAAACTCATTCCAACTCGTCTAGGGCATTTGCCCCGCATGATTCTTCTGTTTTCCCCATTTCTCACCCTTCGATAACCTGTTCATCTTCCTTCATTCGCAGTTAATCCTTCATCCAAGGTCGTAACGAGAAATTTTATCGTTCCTCCATTCATGCAATTCAACAATAAAAGAAATCGACCAGAGAAATCCCACATTCAATGCACTTTTTTATATCATTAGGTCATTAATAAGGGCTCGGAGCGCCGAGAAGCTAGAAAAAAAACGAAAAAAGTTGCATTCACGATC
>JAUELO010000027.1:1345209-1357871 GCA_032357855.1 Amphibolips quercusostensackenii | reverse complement strand
TTATACTATGTACGAATTGTGCCATTCAATATTATAAGTCTATGCCCCTGTTCCCACCTAGAAAAAAAGGCTCCACCGCTTCTGCCCCTAATCGCATCTAAATAATTATTCATCTCCTTTTTATAATAAAAGTGTATCATAAATTTTAAATACTTGGAAATTACGAGCCATAGACCGAAACAAATTTAATTTATTAAAAAGGTCATTTAAAGGCCACATTAGATTTGTTTTTCTACCGATTGGTAGCTACTGATGTCTTGTTGCCGTTAAGGAGAAAATTATTATTCACCGCGCCTACAAATGTTATTATATTGAAAATTGGGCGGGAAGAGGCGAGATATGCAAACTGGTTTTCGGTGCGGTGATTGGAAGGAGGAGGTGTAAAACAAGATCAGGGTCCAGCACAACTGCCCGTTCAAATGAAAAAACCGGTTCCCCTAAGAGACGTTAACCAGAATTACATTTCAGGATTTTGCTTGCCTGTGCACAGGGGCAACCTGTTAATAGAAAATGTTAAATATTGAATTGAATAATTGAATGGGTTAAAATCAAAAAGTTAGAAATATTCAACTAAAAGTTATTTTTTCAAAAGTATTTCAGAATAACAAGAAACCTTTTTTTCTATTTATATTAATCGCAATAAAAATAACTAAAATAATAATAAGCGCGATAAAGAAGTAGGACCTTATTTACAATTTCAGTTTTTCAAATTTAATGCCAAATATTTTATTTAAGTCATTAAATATATTTTGTATCTCGAAATAATAATTAGAACAGCTTTTAGAGCTTTCATATAAGTGAATTGAAATTTCTTTTTGTTTTTATTTACAATATAATCGATAAAAAAGTAACTTTCAGGTTATTAAACATTGTTTTCCAATTCATTTATTTTTTCTTTTTCTTTTAAATAATGGAAATAACGATTATTTTCCTTCCTACGACTAACTTCACTCAATGAAAATAAATTTTGTCTTACCGAATAAAAAGTTTATCCAAATATGTTTATTATTTTAAAATATATTTTTACAGGTAAGAAGTAGGTAGGTAGAAAATTCAACCACTTGTTTAAATTCTTTTTTTTTAATTCGTCATTTTGCTTTAAAAATTCATCTCTTTTAGTAGTAAATTCATCATTTTTGGTTAATAATGCATTGGTTTGGTAGAAAACTAATATGTTTTGGCTGAGGATTCAACTATTTTGTTGCAAATTCATCTATTTGGTTGAAAATAAGTTTTTTGTTAAAAGTTTATATATTTGGATTGAAAATTCAACTGTTTTGTAGGAAATTTGTCTTTTTAGCTTAAAATTTCAACCATTTGGTAGAAAATTAAACTAATTGGTTACAAATTAATTATTGGTTGAAGATTTAACTGCTCTGTAGAAAATTAATCTGGTTTGGTTGTAAATTCAACTATTTGGTTAAAAATTAACTTTTTAAAAATCATATTTCCGGGTTAAAAATTCAAATTACTGGTTGAAAATTCAACTTTTTGGTTGGGAGATTCGTCTTATGGTATAGAAACATAGTCTGTTTTGGTTAAGGATTCAACTATACATTTTGTTAAAAATTCATCTATTTGGTTGCAAATAAACTTTTTTGATAAAGGTTCATATATTCGGGTTAAAAATTAAACTTTTATGTACAATTTATTCGCCGTTTTGGCTTAAACAGTTTGTTATAAAATTCAATTATTTGATTAAGAGCGACCCTTTTTGTCAAAAATTCATATTTCCGGGTTGAAAATTCAATTGTTTTATAGAAAATTCGTCCTTTTAGATTTTAAATTCAGCAATTTTATGGAAAATTAAACCATCTGGTTGCAAATTAACTTATTCGCTTAAATTTAGAAAATTAGTGTTTTTGTCTTGAAAATTCATTTTTTTTCGTGAAATTTTCATCTTTATTTGCTTAAAAAAATCAACTTTTTTGTAGAAAATTAATCTTGTTTGTATAAAAATTCAACTATGTGGTTGAAAATTATTTTTTTTTAAATCATGTTTTCGTGTTAAAAATTCAACTGTGTTTTGTCAAAAAAAAAATTTCGCCTTGAAATTGTAACACTTTGGTAGAAAATTCAACTATTTGCTTGGATGAAAATGAACTATTCTTTCTTAAAAATTTAAATTTTTTAGTTAAAATTTCAACTATTACCTGGAAATTGATTTATCTTGCTAAAACCGAGGTTAACACCTCATCTCTTTTGGTAGAAATTTAATGTTATTTGGTTAAAAATGCAACTGTTTAGTGCAATTAAAGTGCTTTTGATTAAAAATTTAAACTATTTTTGATTGAAATATCAACTATTACAATTTTTTGTTGAGAATTCATCTTTTTGCTTAAAAATTTAACTGTTTTGATGAATGCAACTGTTTGTATAAAAATTCAACTATATGGTTGAAAATTAATTCATTAAATTAATTAATTTGCTTGGCTAAAAATTAACTATTTTCTTTTTTTTTATTTATTTTATTTTTTTAAACTTTTTCTCTATATATTATTTTCTAAATTTATGTAGTTTGTTGAAACCTCATCTCTTTTGGTATAGAAATTTTATCTTATTTGGTTGAAAATTCAACTGTTTAGTTCAATTCAAGTGCTTTTGATTAAAAATTTGAACTCTTTTTGATTAAAATATCAACTATTACAATTTTTTGTTGAGAATTCATCGTTTTGCTTAAAAATGTGACTGTTTTGTTGATTTTTTTTTTGATTGAATGCAACTTTTTTTCATTAAAAATTTCAATCTTTTTTGGTTGAAATATCAACTATTACATTTCTTATTAAGAATTCATCTTTTTTGGTTGACAATTCAACTACTTGGCTGAAAGTGAATCTACTTTGTTGAAAATTTAATTTAGTGGTTGAAGATTCATCATTTAAGTTAAAAATATAACTATTTTGTTGAATCTGATCTTTTCCGGTAGAAAATTAATCTTGTGTTTATTTAAATTAATTACGGTGTTGAATGTATGAAGTAGTGACAAATGAGTACAGGATATTCTTAAATATATTATCACCACCGAATGACTAAATTAATTAATAATACTAAAAATATAATTAAGACCATGAATTTGAATAATAATTATAGAAATTTTTATTTTATCTTCATATACAAAATTCAATACATATTTAACATATTAATACCTTGAATAAAATATATTTTCCTAAATTACCGAAAATGATAAAAACAAGTATGATTTAAATCAGTTTAAATCCAATATACTTTAAAACTGACTTTTAGAAATAATAAACATCGTTGTTCAATTTTACATTACAATTTTTTTAAAATTTTAGCACCTTTGAAAAAATTTCATGTCTTCCAAGAAAAATTCCTTGACATTTCCAGGGTTTTCCAGGGATATCAAAAATTTCCTTGACAATTCCAGGTTTTTAAGACGTACAAGATATTTTATATTTTTAATTTATTTAATAATTTAATTTAATAATTTATTTTTAAGAAACGAGTAAAGTAGAAATCACACATTACCCTATCCACAACACAAATGAAAAATTTGGACATCCCTGACTGGAACGAGCTTCTCCTTTCTCTCATATGGGCCCATACGGATATTTGAACACACGCACACTTGCACAGGGATCCTGTACAGGTGTATCTTCCTTTCACGATTCTTTCCGGATTTGTTAGACGAAGACACCTGACTAGATGCTTAACCTGGCTTAACTTAGACCTAAAAAGTTAGATCTTTAGATCTTAGAAAAACCTGTATCGAAGGAATTCAGGGCCGCCACGGGATAATAAAATTCTTTAACCCCATTTACCTCAGCAGTTTACCACTGTAATTTAGATCTTTAGATATAGTTTTAAAGCTCCTACGGACTAGAAAAAATATACTTTTTACGATTTCAAATAATTAAAAAATAATGTACAAGTCATTACATTTTATTTTCTCGAATGCCGTAGCGGCCTAATTTAAAAAAAAATACTTAAGTTTAATAAAACTAGAAAACAAACGCGCTACGCGCGTGATTATCGTTTTTATGGCCTCACGCAATTTTTAAATTAAAATATAAAATTCATATTATTATAAAATATTGTGAAAAATTTTAATATAACCTAAAATCTTTCCCAAATAATAAATCTTCTTTAAAATCCAATGATTTTTTATCAGAAGTACAGATTTCCGATATGAAATGCCAGCGAAACCAAAAATTATACGAAAATTATCAATCTTATTTAAAAATGTATTAGTTTTTGTTTAAAATAACTGAAATTCCGTGAGAAACTTTAACATGACTTTAAACTTTTCCAAAATTGTAAATCTTCATTAAAAATTATGTAGATATTTCAATTGAAAACTAAAAGCCTAATTTACAATTCTACAACCAAATGTTATCTTTTTTGAAATCTAATGATTTTTAAGTAAAAATACCGATTTTCGGTTTGAATGTCAACGTAACACAAAACTGTTCAAAAAATGTAAATCTAATTTGAAATCTAATTTTTTAAATTAAAAATACTAATTTTCGACAAAAAAACTCACATAATCCAAAATTTTTAAAAAAGGTTCCAAAACTTCGATCAAATTATAGGATGGTTTTTGTTTCAAAATACCAATTTTTTGTTTAGAACGCGCACGCAACTCAAAATTGTTCGGAAATTATGAATCTTCTTTAAAATCTAAAAATGTTTTGATAAAATTTTTTTGCAAGCTTGTAAATTTGATTATTTTCAACAAAACTCATTGCATTTAAATCTAATGATGTTTATTTAAAAATATCCGTTTCAAGTGAAACACACCAACATAACCTAGAGTTGTTGGAAAATTATCAACATTCTTTGAAATCTAATAATATTTCAATAAAAATACAATCAATTTCTGACTAAAAACACTAACATAACATAAGTTGTTTAGAAATGTAAATTTTCTTCGAAATTTTATGATTTTTGTTGAAAATAACCGATTTCTTGTGAAAACGTCATTATAACCTGAAACTGTCACAAAATTGCAAATCATATAATGTTCGTTGTTTTTGAATATAAATTTTTTGTGTAAAGCCCTAACATTACCTAAAATTGTTAAAAAATTATTAATCTTTGAAATCTAATGATTTTTGTTAAAAAATGTGAATATCCGGAAAAGGCGCTAATAAAACCGAAAAACGTCAATTGTTGGAAAAGTTTTAATATTTTAAATCTAATTATTTTTCATCGTGACGATTTTTGGTGTAAAATGCTGATATAACTCAAAATTGTTGAAAATTGTTTTAATTATAAATACCAAGCACGATTTTAATAAGACTATCGAAGTGCTGAAAAATGCTTATTTTAGTTGTTGTTAAAATATAATTTTCATTTATTATTTCGCAATAAATAATGAATATACAGATTGAAAAACTTTTCGTTTAATCAATTACTTTTCTTTATTAGTTTCCATTTTTTAAGGAATTTATGGTTTCATTTAGAATTCTGAGATTTATTATTTTTAAATATGTAATACATAATTCAAAACTGACATTGAAATTTTTCGAATCAAACTTAAATAAATTCTCCCTTTAAAGTTTTAAATAATTTACGATAAGAAAAATAAATAACAAAATACTCATTAAATACAAATTGGAATCTATCTTTTCTGATTATAATATAGTCAAAATACTTGAAAATTTTTTGTTATTTTTTTCTCAGTTTTAATATTATAGTTTTATGAAATTTTATAGATATCCAATTTCTCATTTAATAATTTGTTGAGATATTCATTAACAAAATTAAAGAAGGTATATTTTACACGCAGCACTCCTGAATTATTGACAGATTTTTATCATAAATAAGGCAGATTATTTTTTATTCGTTCCTATATCATTAACACCTGAATACATGGGACACGTAAAAGTGTTCCAAGGCTACAGGAGGCGGGACTAAATTTGGAAAGTAAAAATTTCTAGATTTTTATGTGTGTGTATGTGTGTCAACGACCCGCCCAAATGTACAATCCACCGAAAAATTCCATTCGTAAGACGTATAATGAAATCCTTGTAAGCTAGGATCGGATCTAGGAGACATCAATCAAAGTCAAGAATTTAAAGAGTTTGAGTCCCTTATTTTTCCTCTTATTTTTTTATGTTAAAAAATAATATCTTCTACCCTGTTCCTTAATATTTTCTTATTCATTTTTGACTGAAAAACATAACCAAATGTTGATGCAAGCAACTTAAAAGAAAAAAACTAAATTAATATTTATAATAAAAATGCCATTCTTGTTATAGCAACTTTTTATGAATAATAAACAGATTTTAACCGTATATGTTAATTCTAGTATTTTAGAAGCTCTTTCTTGGACTTTATTTGTTCGCAAAAGATCTCAGAAAACATTTTTGTCTGCTTTTTAATTTTTTGACAAATGCAATTATACTGTAAAAATTCTTACATTTTTTAAATTGTTCATTACAGTTAAAAAAAAAGATGTTCAGTTAAAATCCACGACAAAAATAATTCAAAAATTGTTCAAGAAATCGAATTATTTCAAATTAGACAGGTAAGATACTTCAAATTGTAGAATCTCTTACCGGCAGAATATGTTGTTGTTCAAAAAACATCAATTTTTGTAAACCTCTGTAACTTTTGACTTATTAAATTTTTATTTACAGATTCTGGTGAGCTTTATTTTCGTCTTCCAAAATCCGTTACATATAAAAACTTGTAAAGGTTAGGTTATTAGATTCCACATTATTTATTATATTATTATTTATTATTATTCATTATAAAATGACACAAAAATGATGTGGATACGTAAAACTTACAGAATATCTTCTTTGCACAAGCAAGAATTATTTAAAAATATTGCACGAAATAAAAAATAGGCTTTTCTGTAAAATAAGCTTTGCATGTGTTGAGAAAATGAAATTCACTGTTTATGATCTTGAATTAAAAAATTTGAGGCAGCAAACTATAGATATTAGGCCTAGAATGTAGATATTAAATATTATTATACAGGATTTTAAAAATTAACATCTAAATTGTATGGCACAATATTCATATAGAATGCTGTCCCAAATTTTAAAATTCATGATCATAAAAAGTATAATTCACTTTTCTCGTTTGCAAAATGCGACCGGAAAGATTAAGTTGAATTTAATCAAAAAGCTTATTTTTTATTTTATCTAATATTTTTAAAATTTATGTTTATATATTGAAGACATTCTGTCGATGCTATTTTATTAATTTTAAACCTTTTTAACAATTTTCAACCGATTTGGAAGACGACAGTAAACCTTACCAGAATCTGGAAAGAAAATTTTAATTCCTTTATTAAGTCAACAGAAATGGAGGTTTAAAGAAAGAATTGGTACTATTTTGAAAAAAAAACAAACTGCAAAATATAAGTACTTATAACTTCGCAGATATTTTTTTTCGAATCAAAAAAAAAAATGTGTCGTCTAATCTCTTCTCAAAAAAAGAACACATTTTTCTAGCATTACTCTAAGAGAAGATAGCTATAAAAAATAATGAATAGTTTAAACAAACACTTCATAATTATTTTGGTTAAACTTGATTAATTATACCGTCATTCTAAGTGAAAAGTGTACAAAGAGTGGAAAATTTCATAAAAACACCGCAACTTTCTACTCTGATTCTAAGAAAATATTGTTATAAATAATACTAAATTTTTTAGCAATTACTTTTGTTATCTTTAATTCATTAATGCCCGGCTCTAACTAAAAAGTTGAGAACAAGTTCAAAAATTCCGAAAAAACCGTGACTTTGTAACTATTCTAAGAGAAAGTTGATATAAACAATTATAAATTGTTTAATAGATTTATGTAAACTTCTAATTATCAGTAAAAAACAATATGATGGGTATTAATTCTTTAAATAATTGGAAACTGTCTTTCACAAACAATATCACTCTTTACATTCACTACCCACGACATTAATTTCAGATAATAACTATTCATAATTTACAGGAAAAAAATGGTTTAAACAAATGGAAATTATTAAACGACTGCCAAATATCTTAAACGAAAAATATTATAATATTCGTTGATTGCGTCATTAATTTCAGAAAAAAAACAGAAAAAAAAACAAAAAACATTTCACGATTAACAGGGGAAAAATTGTTTAAATAAATGAAAATTGTTTAAATAATCTCCAAATATTCTAAGTTAGAAATACTATTCTTATAATTTATCAACTGTATCATTTATCCAGAAAAACTATAACTTTTCATGATTCACGCGAGAAAAAAGGGTTTAAACAAATAATAATTGTTTAAAAAATTGAAAATTAGTTTTAAAAATACTTGGAAACTTGTGACTTATCGAATATGAAAAATTAATTTGGAAAAAAATTTCAAACAATGCTTTCTTTATCATGAATTTGACATAAAACTGATATTTGGGATTTTTTAGGTAATCTTCCAAAACAACGCAAGGGGGTTTGGGGCGTCAAAATTAAAAGTTATCAGGCGGAAATTATTCCTTGAAAATGTCTTAAGAGGTGACCAGACTTTCATTCATAAATATTTAATAACAAGTACTTCTTTTTTCCATTTTCTCGAAAACTGAGCTGTCCGGGGGCACAGGTTAATATTGACAGATTTAAAGAAAAAAAATACGGAATTTTTTTTCGAAAAACGAAAATAAACAATAGTTATAAACAACAGTACATCGATAAAGCAAATACTACATCACATTGCATTAATTATGACCTTACTCTAACTAAAAGGTTGAAAAAAGTTGGAAATTTCAGAACCGCAACTTTCTATCATTACACTAACTGAAGATACTTTTAAACAATAACAAATTTGTTTAAAATATACTTTTTTAACTTTCTGTCAAGTTACCAAAAATGTAAAAACTTCATAAAAAATCAAACTTTCTAGCATTATTCAAAGAGAATATTATAAAAGGTAATAATACATTGTTTAAACAATTAGGTTTGTTAACTGAAATTAATTAAACCTCACTCTAACTGAAAAGTAGGCAAAAAATTGCAAATTATAAGAAAATTATAAGAGAGTATTTGTTATACATAATAATACATTTTTAAACAATTATTTTTGTTAACTATAATGATTGCTGCCTCGCTCTAACTGAAAAGTTGAAAGCAAGTTAAAAAATTGAAAAAACGCGATTTTATAAATCTATTATAAAATATAATTGCTATAAACAATAATAAATTGTTGTTTAAGATCGAAGGGTTTGCTTATGAATATTTTAAGACTTCTTTTAATTGAGGTCAAATAATGTTTAATTCAATTTCTTTACAAAAATCTTTTTATTTAAATTTTTGTAAAAAGAATGTTTTAAATATTAGCAACTTTAGGAATGTACAACAATTTTTTGGATCGTTTCTTTTCCTATTGGAAAAATGTAATAATCTCAATAGATTGGTTCAGAATCAACCACAAATAATAAATTGTTTAATTAATTATCTCAAACAACTAACTATCAGTAGAAAGGAATATTTATGCACTAGATACAAGTTGTACTAGGAGAAACCGCAAAAAAATAATTATTAGCGCAAAAAACTCGAAAAACACAAATTTCTACTTTTTGGTTTTTTTGGGACCCTATAAAGAAGACTGATAGGGGTGAAATTTAAAGAGTAATTATTTTCCATTCGTATTCTATGGCTAATTATGAAGAGAAATGTTTATACGGCCAACGCAATAAATCTAATATTGAAAATTCGGAACAAAATTGACAAAAATGCATTTTTTATTTATGGGAAAATTCTAGAAAAAATATCGGACCACCCTAATGAGTACAGTTAGGTGGTCCAAATTTATATGTACCGGTAAAAACTCGATTTTCGATTTTTGGTGATTGATCCCCCTAATTTATTCGTTTTCCAGAAAAAAAACATCCGTATTTTTTTTAACGTTAACCCGTCCCCCTAGGCTTTTGAAATTAACATGGTGATCTAAATGGGATAACTTGTTTTTCGAATAAATGGAAAAAATAAGTACTTTTTATCAACTTTTTGTGCATTATGGTCACTTCTTGAGGAATGTTCAAGGAATAATTTCCACCCAATATTTTTTAATGTTGACCCCCCACCCCCCAATACTATTTTATTTTGCCCGAAAAATGACCCAAAAATTGTGGAATAGCAGTTTTCTATCAAATCCATGCTAAAGACGGTAATTTTCGGAATTTTTTTGACATGAATTATTTTTAATCGATTAGTGACGAGTTTCCAAGTCTTTTTAAAAATAATTTTGAATTTTTTCAACAATTTTAACTTATTTAAACAATTTTTTCCTCTTGTATATCGTGACAAATTATTAGCTATCGTGGTCAATGACATAAAGTTGATAAATGTTAAGAGTAGTAATTCTTTTTGAACATATTTTGTAATTATTTAAACAATTTTAATTTGTTTAAACCATTTTTTTCCTTAAAATCGTTAAAAGTTATTATTTTCTGTAATTAATGACACAATTAACAGATATTTAGAGTAATATTTTTTTCTTAAGGATATTTAGGAATTTTTAAACCAATTTTCATTTGTTTAAACAATGTCTTCCGATGTAAATCGTAAAAAGATATTCTTATTTCCAATTAATGGTACAATCAACGAATTTCAAGGGTACTACTTTTTTTAAAGATAATTAGCAACTATTTAAACAATTAATAATCATTCATTTGCGCCTTTTGATAGAGAAGAACCGAAGGTGGACACAATAATAATTTGTTTAAACAGTTAAAGTATACTGCTTTAAGTAAAGTATAGTCCTTTTTTTCTTGAAATCACCCCCGTAGATTAATATGGAAATTGTGAATTGAAAATAATTTGCATGTAGATCTTTCCTAGAGTATACTTTTGGAAATATGTACATATGCAAATTATTTGAATAGAGAGAACGGAGAAGTAATTTCATGAAAAAAAAGGACTATACTTTTCATAGAGCAATTAAATTTAATTCTTTAAACAATATAGGGTACACGTTCTGAGATAAGGAAATACTGAATAATACGCGATATAATGTAAGAGATTTGAAAAAACTAGACTTTTTGTCACCTTTCCTGTGAAAAAGCGCAACTGAGTGATTATTAATTATTTAAATAATTGCGAAAAATCTTAACAAAAAAATATTACTCTTAGCATTCGTTAATTGTGTCATAAATTGCAGAAAAGAATAACTTTTCACAATTTACAGGGAGGAAATTGTCTAAACAAATGAAAATTGTTTAAAAAATTGCTAAATGTCCCTAAGAAAAAAAATATTACTTTCAATATCCGTTGATTTGTGTAACTAATTTCACAAAATATTAACCTTTCACGCTTTAGAGAAAGAAATTGTTTAAACAAATGAAAATTTTTAAATGATTACCAAATATTCTTGAAAAATATTTTACTTTCAACATTCGTTGTGTCATCATTTCAAGAAAATAATAACTGTTTATGACTTTAAGATGTGCTTGAAGTTCTGAACGTTCAAATAATTGAAACTTTTTACTGATGACTTTGTAAACCAGAGAAATTACTAAAATGTTTGCTCATTGGTATTGGAAATAATAGATTATCAAAAGTAAATTATAATGAATATTTTAAATTGTAGTTAGAGCAATATTTATGGATAAAATAGAATTGGGGAAAAATATTTTGTTCATTTAAACGTTTAGAACTTCAGGTGCATGATTTTAAGGAGAAAAAATTATTTTAAAAAATGAAAATTGTTTAAATAATTACCAATTATGTTCAGCAAGAAGTACTACTCTTGACACTTTATACCATTTCTCCCAAAAGATAATAACTTTTTACGACTTACAGGGGGAAAAATTGTGTGAACAAATCAAAATTGTTTAAATAATTACCAAATATCCTTCGATAATATATTACTTTCATCAATCGTGAATGTCATCATTAACTCCAGAAAATAAAAACTTACGATTTAAAAAAAAATTGTTTAAACGAATAAAAATTGTTTAAATAATTACTAAATATCTTTAAAAAATATTGTACTTTGAACATTCGTTAATCGTGTCATCAATTCCAGACAAGAACAAATTTTTACGATTTTAAGGAGAAAAAATTATTTAAAAAATGAAAATTGTTTAAATAATTACCAAATATGTTGAACAAGAAGTACTACTATCGACATTAATCAACTTTATATCATTTATCCCGAAAGATAATAATTTTTCACGACTTACAGAGAGAAAAAAATTGTTTAAACAAATAAAGATTGTTTTAATAATTACCAAATATCTTTTAATAATATATTACTCTCAACAACCGTTAATTGTGTAATTATTTCCAGAAAGTAAAAGCTTCTTACGATTTTCAGGAGAAACAATTGTTTGAACAAATAAAAATTGTTTCAATAATTTCAAAATATGTTAAAGAAGAAGTACTACTCTTGACATTCATTAACTTTGTATAATTTATCCCGAAAGATACAAATCTTTTAAGATTTACAGGGGTAAAGAATTGTTTAAAGAATTCAAAATTATTTAAAAATACTTGGAAACCTTACACTTATCGATTATAAATGATTCATGTTGAAAAGTTTCCAAAGAATACCGTCTTTAGCATGAATTTGATAGAAAACTGCTATATTTTGCATTTTTTGGACCATTTTCCGGGCACAATAAAAGGGTATTGAGGCGTCAAAATTGAAAGTCATTGAGTGAAAAATTATTCCTTGAACATTTCTTAAGGGGTGAATATAATGCTACTTCTTTTTTTTCCATTTT
>JAUELO010000027.1:1042896-1061440 GCA_032357855.1 Amphibolips quercusostensackenii | reverse complement strand
TAGCCTTAAAACCTCGGTGATTTTTTTCTTTTTTTTAGAAATCTTTAAAAAAAAATATTTATATATATTTTTGAAAATAAAAGATCTTTTGAAATTTTCCCAGGAATCTTGAGAAAAGTTTTTTACGCTCTTGAAACCTTTCTGAAAGTTCTTGAAACATTTTTAAGTTTTTTGTTCCAAATCTTCAAAAATCTACATATTGTTTAAAATTTTAGAAAATGTTTTTAAATTTAAAATATTTTTTTGATTTGTACATATCTCTTAAGCTTACTTGATTTTTTTAAATTTTGTGATCTTGAAAAATTAAAAAAAAAATTTAATCTTCTACACTTATTTGCCAAATTTTTGTAAATCATTAAAAAATGTTTTAGAATGTTTTTTAATTTCCTTTTAAAATTAATTTGGTAAAATGAAAAATAATTTAAAATTTTCCCAGATGTCTTACGAAAATTATTTCATTTTTTTGAAACAGCTTTCAAAACTCTTAACTAGCTTCTTTTTTATTGAAATGTTCCAAAATCTACATTTCGTTAAATTTTTTAAAAATCTTCTCAAGATTTAAATTATTTTCGAATCCTTTTAAAACTTTTTTAACTTCGAACTGCACTGCAAATTAAATAAAATTTATGTATGTTACAAAAAATAAAAAAAATTTATTTGTTTAACTTTTTAGTGGTGCCATTTCTTCGGAGACTTTACAAATTCATTAAAACAGGTCACAAATAATGTGATAATTAACTAAAAATAATTTCCAGTGTTAGAGTGAGAAAAAAAATGTTTTAGAATGTTATAAAGAAACAAATGATCGTGTGCGTTTTTAATAAGCTAAAAAAAGCTACTCTTTATTGATTATATAAACAATTTTTATGAACAAATGCACACTTTAATCATTTTTTCATAAATAGACTTTATTTTTGCGGAAGAAACTTAAAATATCTTGCTAGGGATTCCTTGCTATTCTTTTTTTTAAAGTGACAACAAAAGTTCAAAATACAAACAATGTTCATAAACAAATGCACATCTTTGCCATTTTTCATGAACTGTTTCATGAAAACAAGTATCACAGTTAAAAAGAAGTTTTTCGTTCAGTGCGTGTGCAAACTTTTGAAAAAAATGTAAGTTCTTAATCAAATTTATTGTGATTAACAAGAGAATTTTCTCAATCAGAAAGTGATATTCGCGTGTTTTTCTCCATTTCAATTTAAAGTGTGAAATTATTATATTCTATGCAATGGAATACACTAAGATGGGAACATTTTGTACTGGAATTAAAAAGTAAGTTTTTACTTTTGTTTTGTATACATTAAAATTTTATTGTCGTGAACTAAGTACTTGAAAAATAGAAGTACAAGTGAAAAAAAGAAGACTAAGTTTAAAAGTGAGTGAATTTTTTATTAATTGCCAAATGCTATCAGAGAATGTTGAAAATTTTCGCTCACTTAAACCTAAGCATGACAGCTACAAAAAATTTAAAATCATATTCAAGAAAGATAAAAATATTAATATCTAGATCTAAATTATTTAAAAATAAGTAATTGAAAAGCTAGTCCGAAAAAAAAATCTTTGAAAATCAAATACAAGCTGTATTAAAAGTATTTGTTCAAATTCTCATTCTTTAAATACAGTAATACAAAAAAATTTATGTGAATTTCAGCGTAATAATATAACCTCTCAATATAGACAGGTTGTTTATTTTTGTAAATGTTAAAAAATTCAATTTATGATTGCTACCGAAACCCGATTTTCAAAACCTGGGAAACTCTGGCCTTAAAATTCTTGAACGATTTACTCAGAATTAGTGAACTTTATTTAAATCACATCCTTTTCACCTGAATACAGAAACTTAGTATTTTAGAAATAAATTTTTCCTAGTTTAATCAAAAATAAAATTCTGTATCGCAATTCGCAGCCGATTCTGAACCAACTTTTGTCGAGTGTGATTTTAAGGCCGATGTGCAAAAAATGATATCTCTGAGCGAAATAGTTTCAATGTTATTGTAGGAATCCAAATTATACTAATAATGATGTTATTTGAAATCAAAAGCATTATTTTTATTTGTAAATTTTTAAGCTCACAAGATAATGTCTATAACTTTACTGTTTTTAATTTTGCAAGTACATTTTTCAATGGCTGAAATCGTTAAAAAATTGTTTTATTTTAAGAAAACCCTCTTCAAGCAAATAACTATACTTGAAGATTATTTACTTTTCCTCATTTTGAAACAGTAGTGCTGTAGGGAATATTAGCTTTAGTAAAATAAGTTATTAATTATTAAATTTAACCATTCTTTAAAAATTGGTAAGAAGCGTCAGTAAGAAAAAATTCAATTACAAAAACTATTGATGAAAAAATTATTATTGGTAGGTTTTAAACTTTTTAATAAAAAAAAATGTTTTTCCTTTATATGACATGACTAGTAAGCTTTTTTTTCTATCCACCAGAAATCGACCAGGGAGGGGAAATTATTGATCTCCCCCCCCCTCTGAAATTGAATGATTAAATTCATCGTGTCGTATGAATTTTTTTAAAAATCTACCTGATGTGTTTGTGAAATAATAGAAGTATTTGTCAATTCTTCTCGATTATTCCGAAATATTTGCGAAATATTTGAAACATTTGGTAATATATGTAAAATTATTGAAATCTTTAGTAAATCGTTGCAATATTTGTACAATATTTCAAACTTATTTAAACTCTTTGCGAAATATTTAAAATCTTTGTGAAATCTTTGGAAAATCATTGTAATTTTTGTACATTCTTTGAAATCTATTAAAAATTGTTGTGAAATAATTGTAATCTTTGTGAAATCTTTTGAATCTATCCAGAATCTATGCGAAATATTTTAAATTTTTGAAACCTTTAGTAAATCATTAAAATATTAGTGAGATCTTTCTGATATCTTCAGAAATCTATTCAAAATATTTCAAATATTTTTACAATATTTGTGAAATTATTAAAATCATTGAAGTCTTTGTGAAATCTTTTTAATCTTTCCGAAATCTTTGCAAAATATTCGTAAAATCTTTAAAATCTTTACGAAATCATTAAAATATTTGTAAAATTTTTCCGATATCTTTGGAAATCTTTTCAAAATATTTAAAATGTTTTGAAATATTTTGTAAAATTTGTAAAATTATTAAAATTATTAAATTTTGTGTGAAATCTTTTCAATCTATCTGAAATCTTTGCAAAATCTTTAAAATCTTTAAGAAATCATTGAAATCTTTGTGTAATCTCTAAACTCTATCCGAAGTATTTGCAAAAAGTAAAAAATCTTTGTGAAATCTTTAAAATCTTTGGGAAATCATTACAATCTTTGAAAATGTTTGCGAAATATTTAAAATATTTTTATTAAATATGTAATAATATTTGTGAAATTTTTAAAATTTGGAAAATCTTTTGAAAATTATTGGAATCTTTGTGCATTCTTTGAAATTTATCTGGAATTTTTTAAAAGATTTAGAATCTATCTAAAATCTTTGCGAAGACTTAAAAATCTTTGTGAAATCTTTGAAATCTTTAGAAAATCATTAAAATTTATGTGAAATCTTTTTAAAATAATTGGAAATCTTTTCAGAATATTTGAAATATTTTTGAAATAATTGATAATATTTGTGAAATTTTTAAAGTTATTGAAGTCTTTGTGAAATCTTTTGAATCTATCCAAAATCTTTGCGAAATTTTTAAAATCTTTATAAAATCTTTGGGAAAGCCTTGAAATGTTCGCGCAATTTTTTTAATCTATCTAAAATCTTTGTAAAATCTTTAAGAAATCATTCATATATTTGTGAAATCTGTATGAAATATGTATAGAATCCTTAATGAATCTCTGAAATCTTTGTGCACTCTTTAAAATCTCTTTGAAACTTTTGTGAAATATTTGGAATATTTGGTCATATTTGTAAAAATATTAAAATTTTTGGAAAATCATTGCAATCTTTGTGCAATTTTTGAAATCTATCTAAAATCTTTGCAAAATATTTGAAATATTTGTAAAATCTTTGGGAAATCATTAAAATATTTGTTAAATCTATATGAAATATTGATGGAATTCTTGGTAACTTATTGAAATGTTTGTGCACTTTTTAAAATCTCTTTAAAACTTTTGTGAAATCTTTAAAATCCTCAGAAAATAATTAAAATATTTGTGAAATCTTTCTGATATCTTTTCGAAATATTTGGTAAAATTTGTGAATTTATTAAAACTATTGAATTCTTTGTGAAATATTTTGAATTTATTTGAAACTTTGCGACATATTTGTAAAATCTTGAAATATTTAAGAAATCATTGAAATTTTCGTAAAATCTTTTGATACCTTTAGAAATATTTTCAAAATATTACAAATATTTTTGAAATATTTCTTGATACTTGTGGGAATATTGTAATAATTGAACTTTTGTGAAATCTTTTAAATCTATCCAAAATCTGTGCAAAACTTTTAAAATCTTTATGAAATCTTTGAGAAATCATTTAAGTCTTCGTGCAATCTTGGAAATCTATCTGAAATCTGACATGTTTGCGAAATATTTGAAATATTTGTAAAAATTATTCAAATCTTTGGGAAATCATTGCAATCTTCGAAATCTTTTTAAAATATTTGCTAAATATTTAAAATCTTTGTGAAATCCTTGAAAAAACAATAAAATCTTTGTGAACTCTTTGAAATCTATTTAACATTTTTTTGAAATCTTTTAAGTCTATTCGAAATTTTTGCTAAATAATTTAAATCTTCAGAAAATCATTGAAATCTTTCAGCGCTCTTTAAAATCAATCGGGAATCTTTGTGAAATCTTTTAAATGTATCCAAATTCTTTGCAAAAGTTTTGTGAAATTTTTGAAATGTTTTGGAAATTGTTTAAGTTTTTGTGAAATATTTCTGAACTCTTTGGGAATATTTGCGAAATAGTTCAAATATTTCAAAAATATTTCTTAATACTTGAAAAATTCGGTAAAATCTTTGAAAAATCATTGTAGTCTTTGTGGAATCTTATAAATCTATCCCGAATTTGTGCTAAATATTTGAAATCTTTGCGCAATATTTAAAATCTTTGTGAAATATTATAAATTTATCCTAAATCTTTGCTAAATATTTCAAATCATTGGGAAATCATTGAAATCTTTATGCACTTTTTAAAATCTATCAGTTACTTTTGTGAAATTATTAAAGTATTTGTGAAATCTTTTAAATCTATTCAAAATCTTTGCGGAAGTTTTGTGAAATTTTTGAAATTTCTAGGAAATTGTTCAAATCTTTGTGAAATATTTCTAAAATCTCTGGGAATATTTGTGAAATATTTAAAATATTTTTGAGATATTTGGTAATATTCAAACAATTTTGTGAAATCTTTGAAAAATTATTGTATTGTTTGTGAAATGTTATAAATCTATCCCAAATTTTTGCTAAATTTCAAAATGTTGAATTGTTAAAAACTTTGAATTCAAAACTGTCTTTTCCAGTGATTATCTAATTTGTGTCTCGAAATTCGAAAATGTTGAATTTTGAAGTTTACTTATAATGATTATTTTTTTAAGGCTTTGCTATTTTCAGTTGTTAAATGTTGGATTCGTTAATTAAGGTTTTTGCTTTTCAAAGGTTTTTTTAAGTTTTTTTACTTCATATACTGTAAAATAAAGTAAAAAAATGAGTCTTTAATTTTCATTATTTCTAACATATTTAAAAATTACTTTATATTTGTACAAAAATTTATCAATTGAACATTATGTCTAAAAAAGACTCGGTGCCAAAACTAGAAATTTTTACATATTTACAATTATTTATTTTCAAAGTTTCTGATTTTTGAATGTTTAAAATTAAAAAATATAAGTTCAACATTGAAGAATATAATTGCTTTCATTATAAATGATCTTTTTATAATTTTATGGAAAATAAGGATTCTTGTTTGAATCAATTTGAAATTAATTACATTTTCTTCATTCGATTTAGGTAGATAACAAACCAATTTTTATTTTTATGACACAAATAGAATCGAAATTGAATTTTGAGTAAGTAGATGCGTGTGCGTTTGTGTAATGTCACTATTAAGTACTTACATTTACGCCTGACATAATTGCCTTCGTTAGGCGAAGAGTGACCGAGGAATTAGCTTGATGGTAATAACCTGGCTATATATTAACACGTGAAACCAGTTGCAAAGAATCTTTAACTGGAATTGTTAAATTTTTAGTTAAAAAATTAATTTTTAACAAAAAAAACTAATTTTCAACAAAGTAGTTTAAATTTTTACCATGTTATTAAATTTTTAATTAAAAAGATAAATTTTCAACCAAATAGTTCAATTTTTAGTTGAAAAACTAACTTTTAACACAAAAAAAAACATTTCTTAACAAAACATTTTTATGTTTAACCGAAGAGATGAATTTTAAACGAAAAAGTTCAACTTTCTACCAAGCAGTTGAATTTTTAAGCAACTATTTGAATTTCTATGTAAAAGAGATATATTTTGAACCAAAATAAAAATAGTGAAATTTTGAATAAAACAATATATTTAAAGCAAAAAGAAGAATTCTTAAGCGAATAGTTCCATTTTCAACTAAATAAATAAATTTTTAAATTAAAATGATAAACCTTCAACCAAAAAAAAACGAGAAATATAAATTTTAACCAAAAAATGAAAAAATTGAATTATAAGTTAACTAAATTAATTTTTAACAAAAATAAATAGTTCAATGTTCCACTGAAGATATAAACTCTTAAACCAAAGAGGCGAGTTTTCATTTGAGAGTTGAATTTGTAACCCAAAAAGACGAATTTTCAACAAAATAGTTGAATTTTCAACCGAAAAAATAATTTTTAACAAAGAAATTCAACTTTTAAAAAATCAGTTGAATATTTAACAAAGAAAGATTAACTTCAAGAAAATAGTTGAGTTTTTAACTAAAATTATTGATTTTCTACAAAAAAGAAATTATTATTTTAATTTTTCAATACGCCAGAAAAGACAATTAAAAAAATACATGAGTTATTAAGCAAATATTTGAATTTCCAAAAAAATAGTTAAATTTTTAAGTAGAAAAATAAATTTTTAGCAAAAAAAAATAGGATTTTAACTGAGTAGTTGAATTTTCTACCAAACCGTTGAATTTTTACGTAAACAAGATCAATTTTCAACAAAAAAATTAATGTCTAACCCAAAAAAAGAAATGTTTAACAAATAATTACATTTTTAACTCAAGAAATGAATTTTTAATTTAGTATGATAATTCTTAACCAAAAAAAACTTTATTTTTAACAAAAGAATTCAACTTTCAACAAAGTAGTTGAGTTTTCAACCAAAAAAAAAAGGAATCCTCAATGAAAAATGTAATAATATCCAAAAAAGATTTTTATCAAACAAATAGTTGAATATTAACCAAAAATGGACTGTTTAAGTTTTCAGTAAACAATTAATTTTTAAAAAAACAAAACATATTTTCAGCACAATGGTTCAATTTTCAAATAAACAGATAGATTTTAACTCAAATAACGAATCTACTACTGAAAAAATAAATTTTTCACAAAAGAGTTCAACTCGCAACTGAAAAATAAATATTTGAAAATATTGGAAATCTTTGGAAAACCATTTTCTTTTAAAAATTCTTTTAAATCTCCGAAATTCAAGGTAATTTTCGAAAACCGCATGCAATTTTTGAAATCCTGTGAAATCCTTTGAGATAATGGAAAATCTCTTTGAATCTTAATATATGTCGTAAATTGTTCATATAAAAAGATTGTCATTAAATAAAAGTAAATATGTAATTATAAAATAAATGCGTACGTTTTAATCTCGTAAATCATTTTTTTACACTTATCGTAATTAATGCAAATAGAAAAAAGATGTTTTCTGTTGACCTGAAATAATTTTTATTTCAATCAACTCACAATTAAATAATTCTTACTTTTTTATTTTCACACACACACGCGCGCTCACACGCACACGCACACACGCACACGCACACACGCACACGCACACACGCACACGCACACACGCACACGCACACACACACACGCACACGCACACACATCCATTTTTTGACGCTAACAGAAACAAACCTGTTAAATAAATACTAAATGGTGAAAAAATATGTAAAAAGCGTTTCAGCCACCGCTAAGTTCACTTTGACATCAATGGAAAGGACATTTTATATTTAACGTAACGCATAATAATTTTTTTATTCGCTATCTCTTGATCCCATTATTCGCTTTTATATGAGTTTTTACAATTTCATAACTGGCTCTCACTTGTACAACAATTTTCACTTTAGTCTCTAATATAAAAACCCTAAAGTCGGTATGAGAATGAAAAAATAAAATTTGAGTTTCAAAAATTCGATACGAATTTTCGACCAAGAATGTAAATGAATGGTGTCGCGGCAAAAGCATGTAAGTCCATCGAAACAAATTTTTCAGCAAAGAGAGAAGACTTTCTGAAAAATCGAAATCTCAAAAAAAAATTACAAAGCACATTCGAGATTTAAAGGAGTCCTAGAGATTTCAATCAACAAAATTTGGAAAAAGTAAATATTTTTTGAGATAAAGATCGTCGAAAATCGACTGCTGTGCAAGCAGTGTATGTTGATGGTTTTTTTTTTATTTTTTAGATCTCAGTTAACATAAAAAATATAACTGAAACATTATAAACGCATAAAACAACAAATATAAGGTTAAAAGTAAAAAATAAAATAAGAAAATCGTTTCTTTAAAAAAAATGTATTTTACAATACTACATAGTGTTATTTTTATACAAAATATTTAGTTTATTTGTATTTTGTAACTATTCAGTACACCGCAATGTCCGGTAGAATTCCAGCGAATTTTTACATCAATAAAACTTGCTTGCAAAAAAATTGCACTTGCATGGATATGCCGTGACACCTTTTAAATGAGGATTGGTACAAGTCAGGGAATTCCAGAAAGTTCATTTCATTATTTTATTAAAAACTTACCATTTTTTGTTTAAACTCATTCTTATTGGTTGAAAATTAATCTGATTTGATTGATTATTCAACTGATTTGTTGAAAAATCCTCTTTTTGGTTGAATTTAACTGTTTCTGGATTAGAATTAAAATTTTTCTTTTTTGAAGTATCAACTATCGTATTTTCCGCTGAGAATACATATTTCTGGGTAAAAAATTCAACTAAATAAGCAGGTGGAAGTGAAACTCTTTTCTTAGTTACTAATTCATTTCTTTGGTTGAAAATTTAACTATTAGGTTGAAAATTACTTTAAAAATCATTTCGATAATTTATTATATTATTTATTTTATTTACTTGCATTTTTTTACTGAAAATTTAATTATTCTATTCGTGCCTTTTTCCAAAAAGGGTCAGTGAGGGGAAATGAAGGAAGGGGAAGAAGGAAAATGAGTGGAGGAAAAGTAGAGGATATGAGGAAAAATGATGGCGGAGGTAGAGGAAGTAAGGGGAAATAAGGAGAAATAATAGGGACTGGGGGTAGAGGAACTGAGGGTAAATGATAGTGAGGGAAGTATTATTATAACTACAAAAAATTTAACTTTCAACCCGATCATATGAATTTTACACAAAAAAGATCATTTTCAAACAAATACGTAAATTTTCTATCAAAATGACGAAAACCTTTTTCTGAATGAAAATCTTTTTCTGAAAATTTAACTATTCTATTTATACTTTTTTCCAAGAAGGTGTAGTGAGGGGAAGTGATGGGAGGGGAAAATAGGAAGTGAAAGAAAATACAGAGAGGGGAATTAGAAGAAATTTTGGGAAGTGAAGAGAGGGGTAGTAGAGGAAGTGAGGAGAAATGGGGGGAGTGTGGGAAGTGAGGAGAAATTAGGGGAAGGGAGGTAGAGGAAGTTAGGGTAAATGAAAGAAAGGGAAGTAAGAGGAAATTATAGGAGGGGCTGTAGAGGATGTGAGGAGAAATGATGGTAAGAGAAGTAGGGAAAATGATAAAAACTGAGGGGGTCAGGTAGAGGAAGTAAGGTGAAATGAATGGAAGAGACATAAAGGGAAATTATGAGAGCGCGAGTAGGGGAAATTAGAAAAAATTTTGGTGGAGAAAGCTGGGGATATAAAAGTAGTCAAAGTAAAGGAACGAGGGGAAGGAAAGTATAGAAATTAAGGGGAAATTAGAGAGGGGGAAGTATAGGAAGTAAAGGGACATGTGGGATAGGGTGGTATGGAATGTAAGGGGAAATTATGGAAGCGGAAGTAGGTGACGTAGTAGGAAACGAGAGGGTAGAGGTATTCTGTGGGAAAGATAGAGGAGGGGGTATAAAGGAAAATTTGGGGGAGGAGGGTAAGTTACAAAAGGGAAATGTAGATGAGGAAAAATTTAAGAAAGGGAGAGGATGCGTGGGTTTAAGTGTGAAGGAAGGTAGTACATGAGAGAGGAAGTAGTGGAATGTAGGGTTAGTAGGGGATACAAATTATAGTAGGGGGAGGTTTGAGGCTACAAAAACCTTTTTTTGTAAGCGTGCGGCGCCCACTTTGACTCACTTTTTTGGTTAGATGATTCAACAATTTAGTTAAAAATTTTGTACAACTGAAAATTTAGTTATACAATTTTTTATGGAAAATATATGTTTCTTGTTAAAAACTTAATTTTCTTTGTTGAAAATTTATCTATTAGGTTGAAAATTCAACTATTTCGTAGACAATTAATTTTGTTTCATTGAAAATTAATTTTTGTACTAAAATTTTTGCTATACTATTTCCGGCTAAAAATTAATTTATTTGGTTGAAAATTTAACTATGTTGTTAAAATACTTTTTTTTTGGGTAGAAAATTAATTTTTATTACTTACAATTTAGGCACTCTATCTCAGGTTGATAATTTACCTTTTTTAGTTAAAAATTCATGTATTCTGATGAAAATTTGTCTTTTTGGGTAAAAAATTCATCTTTTGGGTTGAAAATTGAACTATTTATTTTAAATTAATTTTTTTTAAGATTCATCATTTTAGTTTAAAATTAATTTCTTTGGTGGAAAATTTATCTATTTTGTTGAAATTTTTTTTTAGTAAAAAATTAATTTTTTGAACTGAAATTGTAACTATTCCAATTTCGCTTAGAAATGTATCTTGTTTATTCTAAAATACATTAACTTTGTTATGAATTTGTCTTTTTCGTTAAAAATCCAAGTTTCGGGATAAAAATTTAACTATTTGTTAAAAAATCAACTTTTTTGGTTAAAGATTTATCATATTAGTTAAAAATTCAGTTCTTTAACTTGAAATTTTAATATTCCATTCATTATGTGAAATTGATTTTTTTTTTTGAGAAATTTAATCTCCTGGTTGAAAATTTAACTTTTTGACTGAAAATTTACCTATTTTGTTTAAAATTTCTTTCATTTATTAAAAAATTTATTTTTTTATTGAAAATTGAACTATTCCATTTTTACTCAAAAATTCATTTCTTTGGTTAAAAATTTAACTATTTTGTTGAAAATAAATTTTTTTCTTGAAAATTTCTTTTTCTGACTGAAAGCTTTTTTATCTAACTGAAAACTGAACTATTCTATTTTTAGTTGAAAACTTATCTTTGTTTAAAATTTATCTTTTTTTTTGTTGAAAATTCATTTTTAGTATTGAAAATTCAAATATTTGGTTACAGATACATCATTTAGGATTTTAGGTTAGAAACTAATTTCTTTGATTGAAGATTTATCTATTTTTTTGAAAATTTTTTTTAGTTAAAAATTAATCTTTTAAACTGAAAATTAAGAATTTCATTTTTGCTTACAAATTTATTCTGTTTAGTTCAAAATAGACTTATTTTGATAAAAAATTGTCCTTTTTGGTCAAAAATTGATCTTTTTTTAAGAACTCAACCATTTGTTAAAAAGTCAATTTTTTGGTTGAAGATTCATCATTTGAGTTAAAATTTACTTCCTCAACTAGAATTTTAAATATTCTATATATGGTAGAAAAATTTTTTTTTGACATAAATTTGAAATTATTGGTAGAAAATTCAACTATTGTATTAAAAAATGCACTATTTCGCTTAAAATTTATTTCATTCATGTATTTTGTTGATTTGTATTTTTTGGTAAAAAATTCATCTTTTGGGTTAAAAATTTAAGTATTTGGTTAAAAATGCATTGTTTTAAGATGCATCGTATAAGTTAAAAAATAATTTCTGTGTTTGAAAATTTCCTTTATTTTTTTGAGAATTTTTTAAAATTAAAAATAACTTTAAGAACTGAAAATGTAACTATTTCATTTTTGTTTGAAAAATTTATAATCTTTAGTTCAAAATGGATTTAATTTGTTTGAAATTTGTCTTTCTTGGGTTCAAAATTAATCTTTTGGATTACAAATTCAACTATTTGTTAAAAAACTATGATTCGTTTGGTTGAAGATTAATTATTTTAGTTAAAAACTCACTTCTACAAATGAAAATTTAAATATTCCATTTATTGTGGAAAGTTGATCTTTTTGATAGAATTTTAATCTCCATCGTTAAAAATTTAACTGTTTGATTAAAAAAATTAACTATTTTGTTTATATTTTACTTCATTTGGTTGAAAATTAATTTTTTTAGTGAAAATTTATATGATTTTTGGTTAGAAATGCAGTTGTTTGGTTAAAAATTTAACTATTATTTTGTTGAAAATTCTTTTATTTTTTTTTTAATTTCTTTTACTGACTGAAAATTGCTTTATCTAACTGAAAATTGAACTGTTTTATTTTTAGTTGAAATCTTGTTATTGTTATTTTTTTTTGAAAATTCACTTATTTTAAAGAAAATTAGTCTTTTTTGGTCGAAATTCATTTTTTGTTTTGAAAATTTAACTGTCTAGTTAAAGATTCATCATTTATAAATTTAGGTTAGAAATTAATTTCTGTGGTTGAAAATTCATTTTTTTTTAAGTTTGTTTAGTTTTAGTTAAAAATTAATTTTTGTAACTGAAAACATTACTATTTAATTTTTTTCAACTGTTTTTGATTAAAAATAAAAATATTTTTTGGTTAAAATTTCAACTTTTGCACTTTTTGTTGAGAATTCATTTTTTGATTGAAGATTCATGGCTTTGGTAAAAAATTTAATTAAACTAACTAAACTAAGTCTCCCATTTCTGATTTAAAATTTATCATTTCGAGTTAAAAACTCAACTATTTAGTTAAAAATTTGTGGATGACCCCTTGTCAAATTTTGTATAAATTTCACTAGAAGTGTTTAAAATATATTCAAAAACAAACATTTTTTTGCATTAATATTATTGATCTCGTAGGTGTAAGAATGTCTTAGGACTTCAAAAAAATTTAGAACGGTGGAGGAAAATCAAAAATTGATCAAAGAAAAATCAGGGAATTTCAAAATTGTGATTTTGTAGCAACCCTCTAAATTCTAAATAACATAAAATAGAAGGACTTGGAACCGATATAAAATTTTAAGTAGTATCAGCCAAAACTTTATATCTGAAAGTAAACGAGTCCTGCTTGCTGCACATGTATAAAGACTGCAGAGGATCAATATGACGTCATGAATTTTATCCTTTATTTATTATCTTTTCTTTTTATTATTTTTTTTATACAAACCGGATTCTATGATGGGAAGTGTTCAGGAAGGGCGAACCGAGCACAGACATCGCGACTTAAAGATTTTCATCTTTTTTTTGTTATTCGAACCAAACCGCGCGACGAAGCCAAGACGCAATAAATTCCAGTGGTGAGACCATGTTGGTCGGATATGAGTGAGAAAGAGAGAGTTGCGGGCTGCACAAACAGAGCCTGTCTGGTCAGCTGTATACAATAATAATTGTTTTTATGGCCCTCCTGTAACTTCGAACTCGAAGGGATACAAAAAAACGTTTCTCTTTTTCTGGTCCACCTACTTCGATCCTCAGAAACTGAATTTTCTGAATATTTTCTAACACGAATTCCAGACGTTCTTTTTCGATTTTTGAGAATCTGAGCCACTGCTCGATTTCTCCAACCCTAGTTGTTCCGGATATTAGATAATTCGGCTAGACCAAAAATACAGAAAATTTAAAATAATACTTTCATTACACGGCAAATCAATTTTTAGCCTACACTATTCTTCCGATTGAATTTTTTAAAATAAAAGCTTTTTAAATTTTGAAAATATTTGTGTGATAGGTTTTTTTTAATTGTTTAAAAACTTGTTATTAAACAACAAAGTTGAAATTTTTGTTAAAGTTCTTGCCAAGTGCCATTTCTTTTAAGACATTTAGATTGATCAAAGAAGATTATAAAACAGTGTTACAACAGTGTTACAACAGTGTTAAAATAGTTTTTAACAGTGTTATAACAACAGTGTTACAACGTATGGGAATAATTTTCAGTTGGTGAAAATAATTTTAAAAAATGGTTATTGTGTTATAGTATAGAATTCCTGAAAATAGAAACAAGAATCCTACGACCCAATTTGGACAACTAACCTAAAATGTTCCTGTTGTAATTGAAAAGAGAAGAGAGAAAAGAAAAATGAAGAGAAAACATTTTTTTCTTTTCTTTTTTTAATTGTAATAGTAAGTTTTTAGGTTGTCTCTCCTCATTTAATCGTTGGATTCTTGTTTTTATTTTCAGAAATTTTATACAGTAACTTGAGTATTGGACGTTAAAGAGAATTTTTAATTTGGACTTAATTCTAATTTAAAATCCTCAAATTTTTTATTGTGTTATAAACAAATTAATGAAAAGGTCATTTTTTGGGATTTTCAATGTTTAGCTCATTAAAATTAATAATTTTGTATAAAATTTAAAAGAAATGAATGTTCCATTGCCATTAATTAAAAATAGATGCTATTTGGTAATTGTTGATACAATTTTTATAAAGAAATTCATAGTTTTGCGACTTTTCAATGAATAGGCTCAATTCTTGTTTACGGATTCAACTAAGGATGTCTTTCCGATGACTCTTTGCTATGCTACTTTGAAAATTGACAAAAATTATTCATTAGTTAAACAATTTTTATTAACAAATTCACCGTTTAGCGATTTTC
Organism: Amphibolips quercusostensackenii; assembly: GCA_032357855.1. Classification (NCBI taxonomy): domain Eukaryota; kingdom Metazoa; phylum Arthropoda; class Insecta; order Hymenoptera; family Cynipidae; genus Amphibolips; species Amphibolips quercusostensackenii. The sequence continues at coordinate 1,046,490 of JAUELO010000027.1, read as the reverse complement.
CAATATACACCCTAATAAAAAAAAGTATTGGTAAGTACTGAATCAAATACGTTTTTTGTAAATAAGTATTGTAAGTCCAATACGTTTCGCGAAAAAAGTGCTGGATCCAATACTCATCAATACTTTCTTTTCATAAAGGTAGGATCAATTTTTTGCTTACGGAATCAACTAGAGATGTTTTTTCGATGACTCTTTGCTCTGATACTTTGTAAATTTACAACAATTATTCATTATTCACAAAATTTTTATAAGCAAATTCACAGTTTTGCGATTTTTCAATGAATAGGCTCAGTTTTTGTTTACGGAATCAACTAGGGATGTCTTTTCGATAACTCTTAGCAGCTATGCTACTTTACAAATTGACAAAAATTATTCATTATTTAAACAATTTTTATGAATAAAGTCTAGTTACAATGAATGGGCTCAATTTTTTTATAAGGAATCAACTGAGAATTTTTTTCCGATGGCTCTTTGCTATGATACTTTAAACAATTTAAAACAATTATTCATTACTGTAACAATTGTTATAAACAAATTCACATTCCAACTATTTTTTAATGTATAGGCTAATTTTGTCTTGCGGAATTAAGTAAAACTTGTCGGCTTGTATTTGCAACGTAGATAAAAGACAAACGATCAGTGCAGCATACTGATCGTTTGTCTTTTATCAAAATGCATCTTTGCATAAAAATTGTTTGCATAATGAAAAATTGTTGTCAGTTAGCAAAGTATCATAGCAAAGAGTCAGAAAAAAGACATTGTTAGTTGATTTTGCATACAAAAATTTATCCCATTCATTGTAAGTGTGAATTTGTTTATAAACATTTTTTAGATGATAAATAATTGTTGTCAATTTGCAAAGTATCGTAGCGAAGAGATTTTAAAAACACACCCCTAGTTGATTACGTAAGAAAATTGCACCTATTCATTGAAAAATCGCTAAACTGTGAATTTATTTATAAAAATTGCTTAAGTAATGAATAATTGTTGTCCATCTGCAAAGTAACATAGTAAAGAGTCATCGAAAAGATATACCTAGTTGTTCTGCAAACGAAAATTGTGTCTATGTATTGAAAAAACGTGAAACTGTGAATTGGTAAATGAAAATTGTTTAAACAATGACCAAAAGCATTTATTCTTAATTAATGATAGGGGAACATTCATTTCTCTCAAATTTTATACAAAATCTATTAATTCCAATGAGCTAAGCATTGACAATCCAAAAAAATGACTTTTCTTCATTAGTTCGTTCATGAAACAATAACAATTTTTTAAAATTATTCTAACCAACAAAAATTTTTTCCCATATAGTTAAAACACTGATTTAGGACATTCTTTGTTCAATATGAATGTCTTAAAAGAAATGTCACTTTAGACAAGTTAAAAAAAATGTTACCTTGTTAATAAATAACAAATTTTTAATAAATTAAAAATATATAATCACACAGATCTTTTGGAAATTTGAAAAGCTTTTATTGAAAAAAAAATTAAAATCGGATAAATAGTATAGGCTAAAAATTAAATTGTTTATAGGTACTTTTTTGGCGCCACCCCCCCTCACTGTATGGCGTAGAAAGTCTATGGACAAATCAGGCTACAGGCCACAATTTTAATAAAATTTTAATTTTTTAAAATCAAGGCTGATAAAATTCGCCATAGATAGGTTGAGGCCGATTTTGAAATAAGCTTTATAAGACTATTTACTTATTTGTTCATGAAATTTGTTTATGACAATCAAATGGAATATTAAACAAAATATTTGTATTCTGTGAGTCCCCAAAAATTCATTTAAGATAATATAAAGTTTACCCAAGCAGTTATTAATGCGAAAAAAATTGTTATGTAAAAAATATCAGTTTTTCCAGACTTTAAGTAAAAAGATTTTTGATAAACAAATAGAGGAGACAAAAGTCATGAAATGCAGTGAAAATTTTGTTGTTAGATTTTCATGCATATCTACCGGAAATTGGTCCGAATCCACAAAAAAAAAACAATTTTTGCTTCCTCATAGAGGAAGCTTTGAAATGGTGACATTTTCGAAAAATATTTTATTCATTTACTCAAGCGCTCGTCTATTTAAAAATGTGTGAAAAAATGTTTTAAACAATTGTCCGGATGTGTGTGTGGATGTGTGGATGTCACACTTTTTTGTGAACATGATAACTTGAAAACGGTTGCAGATAAATTGATGAAATTTGGAGGGCTTATTTTCACCATTAATATCTTGAAACTGACGGAAGGATTACTGAAAATATTCATTGCATTTTTTTAGCCCTTTATAATATTTTAAAAGCTGGTTTTTTACAGCTAAACTTTTTTCATTAACGTAATTCAAAGTTGATGCAAGAATATAAAAGATTCCTTAGTTTGAGACGAATCGATTGACCTATAATATTAAAATATTTTATTCAAGAGTAAGGAAGTTATGCTCATTTATATTATATTAAAAATCGATTTTTATAGTAAAAAGTTCCCTTATTCTCGTAATTTGAAGTTCATGTGAAAAAAAAAATGATGTGTTAATTCAAGACGAATTAATTGACCTATAATATTGATACATTTTATTGAAGTGTGAGGAAGCTATGTTAATGCACGATATTCGAAAAAATTGTTCTTTTATAGCTCCAACTTTTTTCTTTAACGTAATTAAAAATTTATGCAGGAACGGCAAAAAATTCTTGAGTTTGGGCTGAACTGACTGACCTATAATATTAAAACACTTTTTTGAAGAGTGAGAACCTTATGCTAATTCGTAATATTTGAAAAATCTGTTTTAAACACAAAAACTTTTTTCATCGACATAATTCAAAGTTGATTCATCAATAGAAAAGACTTTTTGATCATAATATCTTAAATAAAATAATTCTGTCCGTTTTTGTAAAAAAATCAGAAAGTTTGGGAAAGAATATGGCGTGACAGAATTTCCCCCTTCCCTTTTACAGATCAAAAAGTTACCATTTCAAATACAGAATTTGATTTGCTGATTTGACGTATTTAAAACATTTTTTGTATTATTTTGTAATTTAGTATATTTTGTTAATTTCTATTCTAAAATTGATCAAAATGAAAACTTTAGTTTGCCTTTTATTTAAAAAACCACTAATGCTTCATCTACAAGGAAACAAATGCATTTGCTAACGGAAAGCAAAGTACTCGTGAAATGAGCACCATATAAATATGCATACACATAAAGTGGAAACACTCGAGACCGAATTCGCAGGTATTTTTTATAATGTTCGACTTTTTTTCCACTTTTCAATCAGAATATGATAATAATTAATGAAATTTAAGAAATTTTCCACTTGCGGCAAATTTGAAGTTAGAGCGAGGTAATAATTAACACGATTCATGAAATATAATCATTTAGGCACCGTCTATATTTACCGAATTTTCCATAACGTTAGCCCTCAACGACCTGGAAAAGGGGTTAAAGTTACGGAAACTTCCGTGACCATAGACAGTGCTACTAATGGTGAATAGTTACGGTTTTCTTGAAATTGTAAACTTTTTCTTCACTTTTTACATAGTAAGGTATGCATCATATTATTATATTACTTTATTTAATACTATTATTATTTATTACTACTCTTTTGA
>JAUELO010000027.1:1004049-1027076 GCA_032357855.1 Amphibolips quercusostensackenii | reverse complement strand
AATATCTTGGAACTGACCGAGGAATGTCTAAACATATTAATTTAATTCTTATCTATTACTTTATAAAACTTGAAAAATCAGTTTTTTATAGTAAAACTTCTTTTATTAACATAACTCAATGTCGATGCAGAAACATAAAAGATTCCTTGGTTTGAGAAGAATTGATTGACCTATAATATAAATGCATTTTACCAAAGTGTAAGAAAGTTATGGTCATTTATATTATATTGAAAATTGATTTTTATAGTACAAATTTTCTCATTCTCATAATTTAAAGTTGATGTAAGAATAGAAAAGATGTGTTGATTTTAGACGAATCGATTCACCTATAATGTTGACAAATTTTATTAAAGAGTAAGAAAGCTATAGTAATGCATAAAATTTAGAAATACGGTTTTTTATAGTAAAACTTTTTTCAATTAAATAGTTCAAAATTGCCGCAAGGATATAAAAGATTCCTTGGCTTGAGGCGAAAAATTTTTAGTCAAGAAAAGTATTTTTAAAGGGCAATTTTAAACAAAATAGTTGAATTTTTAGCAACAGAGATAGCTCCTCAAATATAAAAATGAATTCTTAACCAAGAAGCTCAGTTTTTAATCAAAAGGATTAATTTTGTACCAAAAAAGACAAAATCACAATAAAATTTATCAATTTATAACGTCATTATTAAATTTTTGTTGAAAAACGACCAATTTTTAACCAAAAACAAAATAATTGAATTTCTAGTTGAAAAATTAATTTAAAAAAATAAATTAAAAAAACTAAATAAATTTTTAACCAAAGAGATGGATTTTCAAATGATAAAATGAATTTTTAACAAAGAAATCAAATTTTTAACCAAGTAGGAAGCGAATTTTTAATCAAGAAGATTAGTTTTCTATCAAAAAAGATGGAGCAATAATATACATCAATTTTCAACTAAATTGTATAATTTTTATTGAAAACGATCAACTTTAAACTGAAAATAGAATAATAAAATTTTTTAATTTTAAACCAATTCGAAATAAATGTAACAATGTACTTCAAAATTCAACCAAGTAGTTTGATAAAAAAAAAAAAAGATTAATTGTCAATGAATAGTTGTATAGACGAATTTTCCATGAAAAACAGACAAATTTAAGATTAGTCGAGCGTTTCTATTTTAGCTTTTTTATTTGTTAAACAATTTGTATATATGCCGAAAACCTCTACAGTAAACTTCATGCTTTTTTTTAAACAACTTTTCTACAAAAAGTTTTTTTCTGTTAAAACTTCCCTTTATAAAAAGGCGTTTATCGATTATATTACACGAATTATATGATAACTTGAAGAATGATTCTATAGATAGTTACAATAAAAATTATAACTTTTTTTTTACACTATCGTCTTTAGAATATTGTACATCGAAAACGACAATATCGTTTAGAGATTTTTTAATAAGGATTAAAAATTGATTTTCCTAGTAAAAATTTTCTTATCCTTGTAATTTTAAGTTAATGCAAAAATAGAAAATATATGTTAATTCGAGACAAATCGGTTGACCTATAATGTTAATACGTTTTATGGAAGATTTTTCTCTAATATAATTCCAAATTGATGCAATAATATAAGAGATTCCTTGATTCGAGACAAATCTATTGGCCTATAATATTATTATATTTTATCAAAGAGTAAGAAAGTAATGGTCATTTATATTGTATTAAAAATCGATTTGCATAGTGGAAATGTTCTTATTCTCAACATTGTTATAATATAATTAATATCACATTATATGATGTACTAATAATTATATCTTATAAATTGAAAGTTGATGTAAGAATAGAAAAAATGTGTTGATTTAAAAAGAATCGATCCACCAATAATGTTGATACATTTTATTAAAGAGCAAGAAAGCTATTGTAATGTATAATATTAAAAGATACGGTTTTTTATAGTAAAACTTTTTTTCTTAAACATAAATCAAAATTTGTGCAAGAACAGAAATGATTGCTTAATTCCAAGAAAACGAATAGACCTATAATAATTATATCGAAGTGTCTCGACATCCCGAAATTCGGGATGACTAGTCCAATATTTTTTATAAGCTAGGCTTGTCGTCCCGGAAGTTCAGGACGACTAGCCCATCGCCTTTTCCAAGTCTCTTTAATTTCTCGGGAAGACTAGGCACAGCCTAATTATAACTGTTTCAAAGAGTAAGAAAGTTAAGCTCATTCGTAATATTTGAAACAACTGTTGTAAGCAGATAAACTTTTTTCATTAACATAATTCAAAGTTGATTCATAAACAGAAAAGACTTTTTAAGCGTAAATTTTCAAATAAAATAATTTTGAAAATTTTTGTAGAAAAATCATAAAGCTGAAAAGCGATAAGGTGCGACAGAATTATCCTTTTTCCTTTTCTAGCTTCATAATTCAAATTTTTCGCAAGAACGGAAAAGATACCTGGATTGGAGTCAAACCGATTGACCTATAATATTAATACATTTTTGCTTTCTCATAGAGGAAGCTTTGTAATAATGAAATTTTAAAAAAATTTTTAATTAGTTTAATTAAACGTTACATAATTTAAAAAAGTCTGATACAATGTTATGAGCAATTGTCTAGATGCGTGTGAGTGATTTTGTAGATGTGTATGTGTGTTTGGATGTGTGTGCGTGTGTGGATGTCACACTTTCTTGTGAACACGATAATTAAAAACGGTTGCAGATAAATTGATAATATTCAGAAAGCTTATTTTTACCGCTGAAATCTTGAAACTGACCGAAGGATTTGTAAAAATATTCATTCCATTTTTTCTAGCACTTTATAACTTTTTAAAAATCGGTTTTTTGTAGTAAAACCTTTTTCATTAACATTATACAAAATTATTTCAAGAATATAAAAGATTTCTTGGTTAAAGACAAATCGATTGACCAAATTGATTTTTCATTCTTATAATTAAAGGTTAATGTGAAAATAGAAAAGATATGTTGATTTGAGACGAGTCGATTGACCAATAATGTTGATACATTTGACTGAATATTAAGAAAGCTATGGTAATAAATAATACTTAAAGATACGGTTTGTTATAGTAAAACTTAAAAAAAAAATATAATTCAAAATTGATGCGAGAACATAAAAAATTCTTTGGTTCGAAATGAATCGATTGACCTAAATAATAATATATTTCATCAACGGGTAGGGAAGTTATGGTCATTCGTAATATTTAAAACATTTGTTTTAAACAGAAAAACTTTTTTCATTAACATAAACAAGAGTTGATGTATGAATAAAAAAGATTTTTTTACCATAAATTTTTAAATAAAATAATTCTTATAATTTTTGTACAAAAAATCATAAGGCTGGAAAAGTGATAGGGTGTAACAGAACTTTTCTCTTACCTTTTCCAGCTCGAAAAATTAACATCTAAATAACAAAATTTGATTTGCCTAATTTATTTTTAACAATACCCTTTTCCTGCTCTTTTTACCCTTGATTCTATTTCACACATTGTTGTTGCGGCTTGCGTACCGTCAACAATAAGTAAATTTTTAAGTCAAAAAACTTAAAGGAAAGCTTTTTGAGTTCAGTCAATTTGAATAAAAAAACCAATATTTTCTTTTTGTTCTTATCTGAGGTACTGTGCATAACATCATCAACCTATGAATACATGTGAGTTTTCCTTTTTCACCAGTGCTACCACCTTTAGAGTTTAGACTTCTCGTTTTCATAGGACAATTTGAACCTGTGTCTAGATTCAAGTCATTAACACTACAATCTAATTTGGATGAATAGTTTTCTTGGAGAACTATCATGCAGATTTTAGCATCCGCCCCAACAATAGGTCTTTTGTTTAGCGTTGCCTTCTGTGTCCCAAATTGCTATCTTTATATACATCTCTTAGTGTTTTTTGGTTTTTAGAAACATGTTTCATATAATATACAGGTACAGACCTTACATTAATCGTACATGTTATAAAGTTTGCCATTTTTTATTCGATTTTTTGATGCTTCTAAGCTGACCTGAAAATTTGTCGAGAATTTTGCTAAAGAGGATTAGATCTCTTTTCTTCTTTTTATTCAGAATGACTCTTGAGTTAGAACATAAAGTACTTGAATTTAATTTTATCTTTTGGTAGTCACTAGCACTCTCAAATAAATAATGAGCATTTTACGTGTATTGTTTATATGGTAAGAATGATTCGACAAAAATTTGATAACAATGACGAAAATTTGATCTTAAAATATTACGAAAACAAGATCAGCAGCGATTTCCGTTTCTTGATTTATTGAAGCCTAAAATGCAGGCAAATAAAGCACCATTGCCAGATTTTGTTGACGTTTTTATAATACCTATGATTGGTTGAAGCACACTGTCTGAGAGAGGATGCTCTGAAAAGGAGAAATTTATTAAAAAGCTGATAAAGACTGACTTCATGCACCTGTTTTAAATAATCTTAATAGGTTTTAAGTATTCAAAGATATTTAACGTTCACAATTAGATATTTTTTGTATGCTAAATCACAGACATCATCCTCAAAGGAAGAGGAAAAAATACAGTTTATTAAAAAACACCTCCAAGGATTTTTTTTACTTGGTATCAAAATGATTGTTGAGTATAAAAAAAATAAGATTAGAAAAATACAACTAAAGGTGAAAAACCTTTTGGGTTGAAGTCAGCTTGAAAACCTGAAATTTCGTAGTCTTCTCGAGGAATTTTCTAGATATTTAGGTGTCGAGCTGCTCCCTAACGCGATAATAATAATTGAGCGTGTCGTTCAAGCTAACAAAGTCGATTAGTGTTCAGTGACTCCCAGGAAGTCTCAGAATGTTTAGCTTCATGCAAATTTGAGTGGATTACGTGCAAAGTATTTACTTAACGAAATTTTTGTCTTTGCTGATCAAAATAATCATTTTTTATAGTATGGCATCAATTTGATTCATCACGACCCTGTGTCACGTACCATCTAATCTTGATCAATGAATTTCCTCTGACATTTCAGGCATAAAATTCAACGAAAGGAAAACGCCAAATTTAAAATTGAATTCTAAAAATATTCCTAATGTTAATATTTTTTATTTATCATCTTTAGTTATCAGTCTCGTTAAAATAAACCTGTCAGAAAATCTAAGGAAGTGTTTCTTCCTCGTTATCGTACGTCTTAATACCTAAAGACTTCATCTGAAGCAATTACGATTTTCTTTTCATTGCAACTATTTGATAAACAATATTAGTAATTTAATGACTTGGAAAACTGACTTTTATTGATGAAATTGTTGCATATAGTTGTGTTAAAAATTTGATTTTGAATAAGGATTGTTGACCAATCCTGCTGAAAAGCAATTATCGTATCTTTATTATTTAAGGAGATAGTTATCAGTTCTTTGTTACTTGTTTCTCGTTCACTGATAGAAGTTATTGCTTTTGCAGCTATATACCTTTAACTGTAACTGCTTCTTCTGCTTTTGAGTTTTACGACTGCAGAAAACTTTTTGCTGAAACGACCAAAAGTTTGCTGAAATCCGTTATTGTTTTGTTTCTTCTATCTATGGTACCTTCTTGAACCAAAAAGTTACTGACAATTGGAATCATGGTATAAAAATCTGAGAAATCAAATTCGGAATAAATTTTAATTATTTTTTGATTCACAATATTTAAATATAAGTGCACAATTCTTGCAAATTAATAGAAACAAGGATCTAACGATTAAATCTGGATATAAAAAAAATATTGATGAAAAAAGATTGAAAAAAAAAGTAAAAAAGGAGTCCACTAATTTTGTACTTACAGACTCCCTTATTACCTTATAATACAATATCAGAATAGTTGATAATTTATATCAATTACAACTATGTAATAATTTTTTTAAATATTTTGCTTTCACATAGAGGAAGCTTTATAATGGTGGCATTTTCGAAAATGTTTAATTTCATCTAATTAAGCGCTTGTCTATTAAAAAATGTCTAATACAATGTTCTAAACAAATATCTAGATATGTTTGTGTGGATGTGTGTGTACATGTGTGTAAATGTGTGTGTGTGTGTCACACTTTTTTATAAACACGATAACCTGAAAACGGTTGCAGATAAATTGATGAAATCAAGAGGGCTTATTTTCATCGCTAATATCTTGAAAATGACCACAGGATTTCTAAAAATATTTATTGCGTTTTCTTGTAGCACTTTATTATACTTTAAAAAACGGTTTTTTATGGTAAAACGTTTTTCTTTAACATAATTTAAAGTTGATGCAAGAATATGAAAGATTCCTTGTTTCGAGACAAATCGATTTACCTATAATATTAATACATTTTATCAGAGAGTAAGGTAGTTATCACTATTTATATTATATTAAAAATCGATTTTCATAGTAAAAATTTTCTCATTCTCATGATTTTAAATTGATGTTAGTATAGAAAATATGTGTTGACTTAAGACAAATCGATTGACATAATTCAATGTTGATGCACGCATATAAAAGATTCCTTGGCGTATGACGAAGCGATTGATCTATAATATAATTACATTTTATCAAAGAATAAGAAATTTATGGTAATTTATATTATATTAAAAATCGGTTTTTACATAAAAAATTTTTTCAGGTGCATAATTTAAAATTGATGTAAAAATAAAAAAGATGTGTTCCTTCAAGACGAATCGATTGACCTATAATGTTGATACATTTTATTTTAGAGTAAGAAGTCTATTATATTGCATGATATTTAAAAATTTCGTTTTCTATAGTGACACATTTTTTATTAACATGCTCCAAAATTGATGCAAAGTTATAAAAGATTCTTTGTCTTAATACGAAGCGATTGACCTGTGATATTATTACCTTTTTTTAAAGAATAAGGAAGTTATAATCATTTATATTACATTAAAAATTGATTTTCATAGTAAAAATTTTCTCCTATTCATAATTTTAAGTTGATGTGAAAAAAAAGATGTGTTGATATGATACAAATTGATTGACCTATATAGTTGATACATTTTATTAAAGAGCGAGAAAGCTATGGTTATACATAACATTCGAAAATACGGTTTTCTATAGTGAAACTTATTTTATTAACATAGTTCAAAATTAATTCTAGGACATAAAAGATTCCTTGGCTTATGATTAAGCGATTGACCTACAATATTAATACATTTTATAAAAATGTAAGGAAGTTATGTTCATTTATATTATATTAAAAATCGGTTTTTTTTTAAATTTTTCGAGGCACATAATTTAAAGTTAATGTTAGAACAAAAAAGATGTGTTTATTCAAGACGAATCGATTCACCTATATTATTAATATATTTTATTGAGGAGTAAGAAAGCTTTAGTAATGCATAATATATAAAAATACTGTCTTTTAAAGAAACAATTTTTCATTTATATAATTTAAAGTTGATGCAACAATATAAAAGATTTCTTGTCTCGAGACGAATCGATTGACCTATAACATTAATACATTTTATCAAAGAGTAAGGTAGTTATCGCTATTTAAATTATATTGAAAATCGATTTTCATAGTAAAAATTCTCTCATTATGATAATTTCAAGTAAATGTGTGTATAGAAAATATGTGTTGATTTAAGACAAATCGATTGACATATGATGTTAATTTATTTTATTGTAGAGAAAGAGAGCTATGGTAATGCAGAAAATTTGAAAATACGGTTTTTTATAGTAGAACTTTTTTCATAAACATAATTCAATGTTGATGCACGTATACAAAAGTTTCCTTAGCGTATGACGAAGCAATTGACCTATAATATTATTACATTTTATCAGAGAATAAGAAAGTTATGGTCATTTATATTAGATTAAAAACTGGTTTTTATAGTAAAAAATTTTCCAGGTACATACTTTAAAATTGATGGGAAAATAGAAAAGATGTGTTCCTTCAAGACGAATCGATTGACCTATAATGTTGATACATTTTATTGCAGAGTAAGAAATCTATGATAATGCATGGAATTTAAAAATTCGGTTTTTTATCGTAAAACTATTTTCATTAACATACTTCAAAATCGATGCAAGGTTATAAAAGATTCGTTGTCTTAATACAAAGCAATTGACCTGTGATATTAATACATTTTATTCAAGAGTAAGGAAGTTATAGTCATTTTTATTACATTGTTAATTGATTTTTATAGTAAAAATTTTCTCCTATCCATAATTTGAGTTTGATGTGAAAAAAGAGAAGATGTGTTTATACGAGACGAATCGATTGACCTATAATGTTGATACATTTTATTAAAGAGTAAGAAAGCTATGGTTATACATAACATTTGAAAATACGGTTTTTTATAGTAGAACTTATTTTATTACAATAATTCAAAATTAATGCCGGGACATAAAAGATTCCTTGGCTTATGATTAAGCGATTGACCTACAATATTAATAAATTTTATCAAAATATAAGGAAGTTATGGTTATTATATTATAATCAAAATCGGTTTTATATTAAAAAATTTTCGAGGCACATAATTTAAAGTTAATGTAATAACAGAAAAGATGTGTTTATTTGAAACAAATCGATTCACCTATATTATTAATATATTTTATTGAGGAGTAAGAAAGCTTTGGTACTGCATAATATTTGAAAATACAGTTTTTTATAGTAACAATTTTTTATTGATATAATTCAAAGTCGATGCAACATTATAAAAGATTTCTTGTTTTGAGACGAATCGATTGACCTATAACATTAATACATTTTGTCAAAGAGTAAGGAAGTTATGGTCATTTATATTATATTGAAAATCGTTTTTATCGTAAAAATTTTTCCAGACGCATAATTCAGAATTGATGTGAAAACAGAAAAGATGTGTTTATTCGAAACGAATCGATTGACCTATATTATTGATACATTGTATTGAAGAGTAAGAAAGCTAAGGTTATGCATTATATTTGAACATTTGGTTTTTTATAGAAAAACTTTGTTTAATAACATCATTATTAAATTGCTGCAACAATATAAAAGATTCCTTGGTTCGCGACGAATCGATCGTCTTATAATATTGATACATTTCATTAAAAAGTAAGGAAGTTATGTCATTTCTATCCTATTATAAATCAATTTTCATAGTGAAAAATTTCTCCTTTTTATAATTTTAAGTTGATGTGAAAACATAAATATGTATTGATTCGAAATTAATCGATTGACTCATAATGTTGATACATTTTATTGAAGAGTAAGAAAGCTATAGTTATGCATACAATTCAAAAATACGGTTTTTTATAGTAAAACTTTATTCATCAGCATAATTCAAAATTAATGCAAGAACATAAAAGATTCCTTTTCTTAAGACGAAGCGATTGAGCTATAATGTTAATTTATTTTATCAAAAAGTAAGGACGTTCTCGTTATTACTATCGTATTATAAATCGATTTTCATAGTAGACGTTTTCTTATTTTCATAATTTCGAGTTGATGTGGAAACAGAAAAGATGTATTGATTCGAAACAAATCGATTGACTCATAATGTTGATACATTTTATTAAAGAGTAAGTAAGCTATGGTTATGCATACAATTTAAAAATACGGTTTTTTATGATAACATTTTTTTTTAACATAATTTAAAATTGATCCAAGAATATAAAGATTTCTTGGCGTAAGAGGAATCGATTGACCTACAATATAATTGCATTCAATTAAAGAGTGGGGAAGTTATGGTCATTTATATTATATTCGAAATCGGTTTTTATAGTTAAAAATTTTTCCAGACCGATAATATAAAGTTGATGTGAGAATAGAAAAGATGTGTTTATTTCAGACGAATCGATTGACCTATATTATTGATACATTTTATTGAAGAGGAAGAAAGCTAAGGTTATGCATGAAATATAAGCATTCGGTTTTTTATAGTGAGACGTTTTTCATTAAGATAATTAAAATTTTATGCAACAATATAAAAGATTCCATGGTTCGCGACAAATCGATCGTCCCATAATATTGATACATTTTATTAAAGAGTAAGGAACTTATAGTCATTTCTATCACATTATAAATCAATTTTGATAGTGAAAATTTTCTTTTTTTAAATTTTAAGTTGATGTTGAAACAAAAAAGATGTATTGATTCGAAACGAATCAATTGATATTTAATGTCGATACATTTTATTAAAAAGTAAGAACGCAACGGTTATGCATACAATTTGAAAACACGGTTTTTTATAGTAAAACTTTTTTCATTAACATAATTCAAAATAATGCAAGAACATAAAAGATTTCTTGTTTTAAGACAAAGCGACTGAGCAATAACGTTCATTCATTTTATGAAAAAGTAAAGAAGTTCTTGTCATTCCTTTCATATTACAAATCGATTTTTATAGTGAAAATTTTCTTCTTTTCATAATTTTAAGTTGATGTGAAAACAAAAGAAGAGTATTGATTCGAAACGAATCTATTCACTCACAATGTTAATACATTTTATTAGAGAGTAAGAAAGCTATGGTTATGCATACAAGTTGAAAATAAGGTTTTTTATAGTAACATTTTTTTTAACATAATTCAAAATTGATCCAACGATATAAAAGATTCCTTGGCGTAAGACTAAGCGATTGACCTCTAATATGATTAAATATTATGAAAGAGCGAGAATGTTATGGTCATCTATATTATATTAAAAATCGGTTTTTATATTAAAAAATTTTTCAAACGCACAATTTAAAGTTGATGTGAGAATAGAAAAGGTGTGTTTATTCAAGACAAATCGATTGACCTATACTATTGATATATTTTATTAAAGAGTAAAGAAGCTATGGTAACACATAATATTTAAATAAAAACGGTTTTTATAGTAAAAATTTTTTTTAACATAATTCAAAATTAATGTAATAACGCAAAAGATTCAATGATTGTAGGCAAATCGATTGACCTATAATATTAATACACTTTATTATTAATTATTATTAATAATAATGATGATAATAATATTATTATTATCAATACACTTTACAGAAACATCTGTTTTAAACAGAAAAACTTTTTTATCAACATCATTCAAAGTTGATGCATAAATAGAAAAGACTTTTTGATCATAAATTTTCAAATTAAATAATTCTGACAATGTTTGTAAAAAAATCATAAAGCTGGGAAAGGGATAGAGTACGACAGAATTTTCCCCTCCCCTTTTCTAGCTAGAAAAATTGACATCTTAGATAAAAATTTAATTTTTCTGATTTGTTATTGTATTTAAAAAATGTTTGGTATTATTTGTAATTTTCTATTTTTTGTGAATTTCTATTCTTAAATTGATCCAAATCATAAATTTAGTACGTCTATTATTAAAAAAATCGCTAAGGCTTCCTCTATGAGGAAGCAAATCTATTTGCTAACGAGAAGCAAAGCGCTCATAGAATGAGCACCATAAATAAAGAGGAAACGCTCAAGATCGAATTCACAGCACCATAAAACAGCATCATAAAATGCTATTCTTTTAGGCAAATACGTAGAATAATTTAATTGAACCAAAATTATATTATCACAAGAAAAATTAAACTTTTATTTTGGTAAAAATATATTTTAATTTATCTGCAAAGAGCATAAGCAGGATAAATAAGTTTTCAGAATAAATAAGTAATAATGTGAGGCTAAATTTCTCAGAAGATTCTATCCTAAAAAAATTTGTATGAGTTATAGGGGTTTTATGGAAAAATGGAAAACATTACTCTTTTGAAAACGATCAGACTTTCATGGGATGTACTTGGGATAATACCGCCGAACGATGCAAAGTATCATAAAAGTTAGAGAGCTATTTCTTCTTGAACTTTTTAACTTTTTAATACTTTTTTCAGCATTTCGTTACATTTGTCGTGTGTAAGAAAAATTTGAAGAATTATTTTTTTGAAGTTTTTGTAAAAATGGGTTTTTTATATATTTTCAGAAAATCGACGCTATTTTGATAATCTCGAAGCTCTTCGAAATTATTCAAAGGTTTTTCAAAGAGAGCTATTAAACTCACCAGAATCTCGAGTGAAATTTAAATATCTGTTAAAAACAACCCACACTTATACTAAACAACAAATCGAGGAAAATTAAATATTAGTGATAAAAATATTATTAATTATATTTAACAATTAATTTCAATAAACACACAAAATTTGTTAAATTTTTTTCCAAAATTATTCTGATTGTTATTTAACCCTTGCGGCATAGTTCCATACAAGTATGGTACCTATTAAACCTTGTTTTTAAATATTTCTTACATTATTTTTGACGAATTGAAAGAACACAAGCCAAGTTGAAAGTCATTTAGAACCTTATTTGACATAAAAAAAAATCTTGAAAGCATTTTGTTTTTTAAAAAAGTTACTTTTACAGAAAAACTAAGTAAAGAATTAGCCTTTCTAGACACTAAACGTAATTGTAACTAATCAAAAAAAGTTGATTTGATTATGAATATAAAAAATTAGAAAGTTGGTGCCATGGCTTCGTAATGGGTCTTCAAGGTTTTTTTGTGTCGCTGATTATGAATTTTGAGTCAATAAAAAAAAAATTTTAATTCAACATAGTGAATCCAATATGAGGGATATAAGAAATATGTTACGTGACTTTAAAATAGGTTTTTGGAAAAAATTAAAATTAAAGGTTTCAAAATGTCAATCAAAAATTAAAAAATAGTTGCCTTGCTTAAAAATAGGTCTAAAGATTTTTTTTTCGGTCGTTGATTACGTTAAATATATGAAATTTTTGAAATTTTAAACGGCGAATACAACATGGCAAACAAAAAATTAAAAAGTAAGTCCCCTGAATTCAAATTGGGTTTTCGGGGGTTCTCTGGGTCGCTTATTACAAATGTAGAATTAAAATTGCAAAACTCAAAAAAGTTAATTCAATATGGCGGTCAACAAATTGAAAAATTGGTCCCGTGTCTTCAAAATAAGTCCTTAGGGCTTCTTTCAGTCGCTGATTATGAATTTAAAGTCAAAATTTAAAAAATTCCAGAAATTCGAGGTAGCGGATCCAATATGACGGATCAAAAATTTAAATGTCCCGTTACTTTGAAGTGGATTTTTAGGGTTTTTTAGGTCGATAATCACAAATTTCAAATGAAAATTCTAAAATTAAAGAAAGCAGATTTAATATATCGAAAAAAAATTAGAAAATAAGTCATGGGGCTTTTAGATAGGTCGTCAGTGGTAGGCAATTGAAAAGAGCGTAAGTGTCAAAAGAAGGGTCAAGATTGGATGGGAAAGTGAAAGTGGGTAGAGAAAATATGAAAAGTGATGAGATGGTTAGTAGCGGAGAGGAAAGTAAATAGAGCTAAATTAGGGAAACTATGTCAAGTCAAGTTAGGGGAAGTGAGTTGGTCTGAGTAAGAGCAAGTGAGAGTACTAGAGGAAGTAGGAGGTAGTGAGATAAGGGACAGTAGGCAGATTCTTGAGAGACGCAGTGGGAGAAGTAGTTTAAGTAGGTTAAGTGAGGAAAGATTTTGTATAGAAAGGATGGACAAGAAAGGATGGGAGTGTGAGAGAATGTAGAGAAAGTAAGAAAATGGTGAGGTGAGAGTGTGAGATAAATAGCTAGGGGGCAATAAATTAGAGGTGTGATTCTAGGGAGGAGAGTTCATGGACGTTAATAGGTAAAGTAAGAAGAAGCAGAGTGTAGGTGGGTTAGTAAATAAAGCTAAATTAGGGGCAGTAAGTGAAGCTGAGTAAGTGGAAGTATGAGAAGTGGGGAAATTTGAACGTAGTGAGATAAGAAGCAGTAAAGAAATTGTTGAGAGACAAAGTGAAAAAAGTAGGTGAAGTAGGTGAAGTGAGGAAAGATGTTGTACAGAAAGGGTGGGGTGAGAAAAAATGGAGCAAAAAAAGATCAGAAAGTGTAAAAGGGTAGAGAAAGTGAGGGGTAACTGAGGCGAAAGTGTGATGTAGAGAATTGGAGGTGTGATTCTAGGGAGGAGAAGTAATGGACATTAGTAGCTGAAGAAAGAAGAAGAGATGTATAGGTAGCAGAAATAGGGGAATTCAAGGAATTCGGAGGAAGTAAGATGAGAAGCAGTAGGAAAATTAAGAATAGGGGTAGTAGAAGAGAAGAGGAAAAAGAATGAGGAAGTGAGAGAGAGAAGAGAGAGTAGAATAAGACATAAGAGGATTTGTAGCAGAGGTGTCAATGAATGGAGATAAATTAGAGAAAGTGAGTGAAGCTAAGTTGGGGGAAGTGAGCAGAGCTAAGTAGTGGAAGTGAGAAAAGTAGGGAAAATCAAAGGTAGTGAGATAAGGGTCAGCAGAGAAATTTTTGAGAGACGAAGTGGGAGAAGTAAGTAAAGTAAGTAAAGTAAGGAAAGATGTAGAGCAGAAAGGGTGCGGTGAGAAAGAATGGGGCAAAAAAAGAATGAAGAAGTAAAAAAAGGTACAGAAAGTAAGGGGTCAGTGAGGCAAAAATATAGTGTGGTAAATTGGAGGTGTAATTCTAGAAAGAAGTAACAGACGTTAGTAGCGGAAGTGAGAAGAAAAGATGATAGGTAGCAGAAATAGGAGGAATTAATAAATTCAGAGAAAGTAAGACAAGAAGCGGTAGGGAAATTGCGGAAAACGCTAGTGGCAGAAAAGAGGAAAGAAAAAATAAGAAAGTGAGAGAGAAAAGAGAAAGTAAAATAAGACATAAGAGGATTTGTAGCAGAGGTGAAAATGAATGAAAAACAATTGAAGGGAGTAAGTGAAGCTAAGTTAGGGAAAGTAAGTGGAGCTAAGTAGTGAAAGTGAGAAAAGTAGGGGATGTCGAAGGTAGTGAGATAAAGGGCAGTAGAAAAAATTTTTTAAAGACAAAGTGGGAGAAGTAGGTGAAGTAGGTAAAGTAAGGAAATATGTAGTACAGAAAGGGTGGGGTGAGAAAGAATGGGGCAAAAAAGGATGGGGAAGTAAAAAAGGGTACAGAAAGTAAGAGGTAAGGGAGGCGAAAGTGTAGTGTGATAAATTAAAGGTGTGATTCTAGGGAAGAGAAGTAACGGACGTTAGTAGCGGAAGTGAAAAGTAGAAATAATAGGTAGCAGAAATAGAGAAATTCAAGGAATCCAGAGAAAGTAAGACAAGGAGCAGTAGGGAAATTGAGAAAAGCGGCAGTGGAAGAAAAGATACAAGAAGGAATGAGAAAGTGAGAAAGAGAGAAAAGAAAAAGAAAGTGAAATGAGAGATAAGAGGGTATGCAGCAAAGGTTTCAATAAATGGAGATAAATTAGAGGAAGTGAGTGAAGCTAAGTTAAAGGAAGTAAGTGGAGCTAAGTTAAAGGAAGTGAGAAAAGTAAGGAAAGTAAAAGGTAGAGAGATGAGAGGCAGTAAAAAATTGTTAAGAGAGAATGTGGGAGAAGTAGGTGAAGTGAGGGAAAATGCAGTACTAAAAGGATGGGGCGAAAAAGGACGGAGAAGTGAAAGAGGGTAGAGAAAGTGCTGGGGGAGTAAAGTGAGAGTGTGGTGTGGACAAGTATGGGGCGATAATTTAAAGGTGTAATTCTAGGAAGCAAAAGTAATAAAAAATCATATGGAAAGTGCGAACAAGGGATATTCAAGTGGCAGAAGTAGGAGGATTTAGGGAATTTAGGGGATGTAAGATGAGAAGCAGTAGGAAAGTTGCGGAAAGAGAAATCGCAAAGGCTAGGTGTGAGAAAGGATGCAAAAGTAAGAGAAAGTGGAAGAAGTGAGAGACAAGTGAGGCGAGAGTTATTAGTAAAATAAGGTGAAGGGAAAGTAGAGATGGTATAAAAAGCGGAAGTGGATGAGGTGATAAGAAAGAAAATATTAGTGTGGCGAGAAATCAGAAGAAAGGAGGGGAAGTTTTGGAGGGAGGGATATGCTATTTAAAGTCGACTCATCCAAATGTGACAACCAAATTTTTCATTATTTAATTTCCCAGAATTTCATAGTTAAATCATAGTACAATCGTCTTGTCGCGGAAAATCATAGACGGTGATTAAAGAAGTCACAGGAAAATAAATAAAAATAAGAGGATTTCAAGGAAAAGAAAAGAAGAAAGTGATGAATAAGGGTTGAAAGTGAGAAAATATTAGCGAAGAAGAATTCAACGGTATGCGGATCCTGATAAAATGAAAATACCTCGCGAGAATCTATATAGATTATATACGCAATGCAGTTAAAATAGGAGCAACGCGACACTCACTACAGCAGGTGAAAATTGATTCCCTGTTTAAACTGCAGTTGTCGTTCAATAGTTGACTCCTACAATAAGGTCGCTACAGTATCGAATTTTTTTAAAATTTTTCAAACGCTATTCAAAGCAAAAAAAAAGGGTTTAGAATTAAGGTGCAATAATTCTTAGTAATATCTACTTTGATGGATTAACTTTAAACTTTTTCGTAAGGAGTTATTATGAGTTTTGAGAAGATAAAATGGTAAGAAAAGGGAAAAAGGGAAAGGGAAAAGTTAAGAGAAACTAGGAAAGGGGTGAGGTAAAGGGGAAGGGGGAATGGGAAGGAAAGAGGAAAGTGAAAAGGGGAAAAAATGAAAAGGGAAAAGAAAGAAAGAGAAAGACAGCAAGATACTTCTGAAAAATTGTAGTGTGAATAATAACAGCAAGGATTTTATATTTTTTTGCCGCGTAGGGGCGCATATGCAATATTACTTTTTGACATCAACCATAAATCTTTTGAGTGATAAACAAAAAACTCGTCAGAAAATGTACGGATTTTTTTATTGTTGTGTGGACTGCATAAACTCAGTTCTTTCTTTTCTTTTATTCGAATTTTCAAGACTTTTATGTGAAACAGTGTCTTTAAGAACAATAGGAAGCATCTCCATTCTTGTTTTTAGCTTCGTAACGTAAATTGTGGAACAATAAAAATCTTACTAAGATTTAATATACTTAGGGAATGAACATGCATACAAAGTTCTGAATTTAATAATTAATTAGGGGTAACCGGTACCCGGTGAATAGAAAAACTTTTTAATTTCTAAAAATTTATAAGGAAAAACATTATTTTTTTTATTTTTTACAGATTATTTAATTTTTTAATCTTTTTATTCAATTTTTATTATTAATTTTTAATGAATAGTCCGGAAGAAGTCGAAAAAATAAGGTTTTTCCTTATAAATTGCTATTTGTTTTTCCCTAGATGGTAAATTAAGAACATTTACTTATATTTACCTAATAATATTAACATAGTTAAACTTTCCACCACTAAATAAATTTTGAATCAAATAGTTAAAATTTTAACAAAAAACAGAAAAGTTGAATTTTTATTTAAAAAAATAATATTTAATTAAAAAAATGTGTTCCAAAAAATTATTAATCTTTTAGCCAGACATGATTTTCAACTGAAAATAATGATTTTTCAACAACAAAATTGATTTCTAATAAAATTATCCAAGCTTATACCAAGTGGTTGAAATTTCAACCAAAATAAGAAATTTTTAACGAAAAATGTAACAGCTGATAGTGCTAAAACAACCAAAAAAAATTTTAATCAAAAATTGCTGAATTAAACGAAAAAGACCAATTTTTTGCAAAAAGTTGACTCCTTAATTAAAACAGATAAAATTTTATTTAAAACTGTGAGTACTCAAGAAAAAAGAATTTATTTCTTAGAAAGAGGTCAAATTGAAAACAACAAGATTTTTCAATGAGGAAATTAATTTTTAACTAAATAGTACAAGGAGATGGAGAGCAATAAATTATTAATAAAATGGTTGAACTTTTAAGTAAATAATTAGATTTTCTACCAATTAATAAAATTTTTAACCAAGAATATACTACTAGACTTTTCACCTAAAAAGAACTTAATAAATTTTCTTTTCAATTTTCATTTCAAGTTCAAATATTTTCTTGGTTGGAATAGTTGAACTGCTTTTTGAAAAATGTATCTTTTTGGTTAAGAATTTATAACTTTAGTTGAAAATTTATTTCTTTGGTAAAAAATTTAACTATTTTAATTAAAATTATTTTTCTTATGTTTCAGAATAATTTGCTTAAATTTAACATTTATTTACTTGATAAAAAATTCAACTGTCTATTCAAAAATTGAACTTTGTGTGGAAAATTCTTCAGCTTGTCTCGAAAATTCAACTGTTCTGTAAAAATTTTAATTTTTTGTGGAAAATTAGTTTTTTTTATCAAAAACTGTTTTTTCCTTTAAGAAAAATTATCTACTTCATTTTTATTAATTATTATTTTTTTACATTTTATATTCAACTTAACCTTTGAAAATTGATGTTATTGGTTTAAAATAGTTAAATAAACTTTCTTTTAGAAAAAAAATAATTTTCAAAAAAAAAAAAGAATTTTTTACAAAAAAGTTAAATTTTCAACCAGTTAAATATTTAACCATATCATTAAACGTTTACTTGAAAAAATTAATCTTAAACAAAAAAAAATACATATTTTTCTGAAGTAGTTCAATGTTTGACCAAAAAGGTTAATTTTTCACTAAAATTATGAATCTTCAACCCAAAAAAATTTTTTTATAAAAGCAATTCAACTTTTGATTAGAGAGTTGAATTTTCAATTTAAAAATATAAATTCTGAACAAAAAATGTAATAGTTAATCTTTTAAACAAGAGAAGCTTTGAATTTTAAAAAAACGTTGAATTAAACAACAATAAATATGTAAGTATTTAGAAAAAGTAAAATTCTTTAATTAAACTGGCGAATTTTTAACAATTGTTGAATTTTCACTAACAACGATTTTTTATCAAGAAAAAACAATAAATTTTATTTATAATGTTAAATTTTTAAACCAAAAAGACGACATTTCCACAAAACAGTTAAATTTTCAAAGAAATAATTACATTTGCAACAGAAAAATGAAATTAAGTCAATTTTCACCAAAAAATTTTAATTTTAAAACTAAAAAATATTAATTATTCAACAACAATGAGATAGGTAAATTTTCTGTCAGAAAAAAAAATTTCGATGGAAAAAATTAATATAATGCAAGACAGTTAAATTTTTTACAAAAGAGTTGAATTTTCAAGACAGACAGATAAATTTTCCACAACAAAGTTCAATTTTTAACCAAACAACGAAATATTTTACGAAGTAATTAAAGGTTCATTTCAAAAAATAAATCTTAATAAATAAAATAATATTTACCTAAGTAATTCAATTTTTAACTAAAGAAATTAATTTTTAACTAAAATGAGAAATTTTTCACTAAAATTATAAATCTTTAACAGAAAAACTTGGTCAAGAAAACATTTCTATTTTCAAAAAAAAAAGATAATTTTTTAACTTAAAAAAATTAATTTTCAACAGAAAATGTAATAGTTGCTATTCCAGACAAAAAAATATTTTTAAAAAATAAGAAACCGTTGAATTAAACAAAAAATATGAAATTACTACAAAAAGAGATAAATTTTCAAATCGAATTAGTAAATCTTTTTAATTCCAGAAAGAAGATATTTTTATAAAAACATTGAATTTTTTAACAAACAATGACATTTTAATTTTAAAAAATGAATTTTTAGACAAAAAGATTAATTTACTACTAAAAAAGATGCATATTCAAAAAAAAAATAATAATTTCTTAACCAATTAAATGAGTTTTCAAACGAAATGATTAATTTTCTACCAAAAAGACGAATTTTTATCACAACACGTCAGTTTATAACTAAATAGTTGAATTTTGAAACTAGAAAAGGTTAATTAAATAACTAAAAATAAAATGGTTGAATATTCTTTTGAAAGAATCATTTGCAATAAAAAATAAATACTTTAAAATACAGATTAATGTCTTACAAATCAGTTGCATTTTCTACCTAATTGTTGAATATTTATTCCGACAAATTATTTTCTCATCAAAAACAAGAATTTTCAAGAAAACAGCAAAAATTTTAAAAATGAATGAATTATTATCTAAAATAATGAATCTTTAACCAAACACGTTTTTTTACTTAAATGTGAAATTAATTAATGTAAACAAATAAAAATCCGAATATTTTTTGTTAAATGTTAATTCTTTTTGGTTAAAAAGTATTTTTGTATATTTCTGGTCAAAAATTTTTATAATTGGTAAAAAATATGATTTTTTACTTGAAAAATCAACAATTTTGTTGATAATTCATTTATTTTTAATAAATATTTAATTAATTTGTTCTGAATTCAAATATTCATATAAAAATATCAACTATTTGGACAAAAATTAATTATTTCTTGAAGCTTTAAATTTTAAGTTAAAAATACAACTGTTTGGTTGGGTATTAATCAGTATTTGATAAAGATTTTAATATTTTCTTGAAAATTCGTTTTTATTTTTATTTCAAATTAATTTTTTGTGAAGAAAAATACCCTAACGTATTTTTGTTAAAAAATGTATCTTTTAAATCAAAAATTTTACTATAAAGTTAACATTTTTTTTCAATTCGACTGCTTTCTAAACAAATTTTTCTTTTTACTCCAACACAACGCTACAAATAAAATTTTATCTGTTTTAATTTAGGATTCAACTATTTTGCAAAAAAATCGATTTTTTTCGCTGGATTCTACTTTTTTTAATAAAAAAAAAAATTATTTTCTGGTTGCAATATCAACTGTTACATTTTTCGTTAAAAATCCTTCTTTTTGGTTGAAAATTTAACTACTTGGTTGAAACTTCAATATTTTTATTAGAAATTAAATTTTTGGTTACAAAACCAACGTTTTATTAAAAATTTATCTCTTAGGTTTAAAATTTATCTATTTTGTGGGGAGGTTTTTTTTCGTTGAAAGTTAATTTTTTAACTAGAAGTTGAGCCACTCTATTTTTGTTTCAAAATTCATCTATTTGATTAAAAATTTATCTTTTTGAAAATTTCTCTGTATAAAAATTAAACTATTTTGTTAAACGTCTGTTATTTTTTTTAAGTTTAAAATTAATTTTTCTTAACTGGAAAATTAACTGTTATGAATCTCATTTAAAGAAATGCTGATTAAATGTTATCTTCAAGTATAAACACTGATTTACATAAATTAAATAATGTTTATGATAGTGTGATTAAATGCATTAAGGAATGAGTTTTCATGAATTTTTTATAAAATTCACTAAAAATTATTTATTAAGCTCTAGGTAGACATTTTTTTTATTTCTGATATCATCTTCGAGAATCTATTTATGGACAATCCTGAACAATATTTATGATGACGCTTTGAGATATTAGGAAATCCTTGAAATGCGTAATTGAAAGAATCAATCTAAATCATCTTCGCTGATTTCGATTATCTCTATGACATATTTTCATTATTTACGATTCTACAATAATAAAAAATTATTAATAAAAATATTTCGCAATAAAGTATTAGGAAATGCTCTAACGTTTCCCCCTATCTATTATGAAAATACAAAAATACAATTAGGTCAATCAATTCATCTTAAATCAAGGAGTATTTTTTATTCTTACATCAACTTTGAATTGCTCTGATCAAAAAAGTTTTTGTAGAATATTCGTGTTTAAATAGATTTTTTAAAAAAAGTTTTATTTTTGAAAGAGATTTTTGAAATATTAGAAACGATCATAACTTCCCAGCTTTTGAACAGAATGTAATATTATTAGAGGTCAATCGATTCGTTTCGAGTTAAAGATTCTTTTTTATTCTAAAAGAAAATTCAAAGTATACTCATAGAAACCATTTTAAAGTGAAAAACAGATTTAAAGAAAAATTTTAAATGACTATAACTGTCTTACTTTTGAAAAGAATTAAATAATATTGTAGGTCAATCAATTTTTTTTAAGACAAGGATTCTTTTATAATTCTTCCTTATCAGTGTATTATGTTAATAAGCAAAGCTTTATGTAAAAACAGATTTTTTAAATATTAGAAATGACTGTAGCTTCCTTACTTGTCAATAAAATTTATTAACATTAAAGGTCAGTCATTTCGTCTCGAATCGAAGATTGTTTTTTAATCTTACAGCACCTGTGAATCGAAATAATAAAAAGTTTAATTGTTTTCAAAATATATTAAAAATATCAAAAATGGCAGAAACTTTCTCACTCTACAATAAGTGTTATTAATATTTAGGTCAACCGATTTGTCTTAAGTCAAAAACTCCCTTATATTGCGGCATAAGCTTTGAATTATGTTGTTGTATTTATGTGTAATATTATGTTGTATTTTTTATATGATGCTGTAATATGATTATAGGTATATTGATTCGTTTCAAGTCAAGTATTCTCTTTCACTGTAACATCAAATTTTTCAAAAAATTTTAAATGACCACACCTTTCTTGCTATTCAACAAAAAGTACTGGTAATATAGGTCAATCAGTTTACCAGGACTGAAGGACTCTTTTATTTTTACATTGACTTTATATTATATTATTGAAACAAGTTTGACTGTAAAAAATAATGATTTTTCAACTATTATAAATGACTTTAACTTCCTTAATCTTAAGAAGAATTGAATAATATTGTATGTCAAACAATTCTTATTTAGACAAGGTACCTTTTATGATGCTGCGTCAACTTTGTATTATGTTTATAAACAAAGCTTCATCGTAAAAAAAAAGATTTTTCTAAATATTAGAAATGACCGTCACTTCTTCAATGTTCTAAAAGATGTACTGATATTACAGGTCAATCTGTTTCTTTCGATTCAAGAACTCTTTTGTTTTTAGATCAACTTCAAACTGCATTAATGAAACAAGCCTAAATGTAAAAACCTAATTTCTCAAATATTATAAATGACTGAATGGAATAATATTGTAGGTCAAACGATTCTTCTCTAGAAAAGAAATCTTTTATGATTTCGCGCTAACTTTTTATTATGTTAATAACCAAAGCTTTTTTGTAAAAAACAGATTTTTTAAATATCAGAAATAACCGACGCTTCCTTACTCTTCAATATAATTTAATAATATCATAGGTCAATCATTTCGTCTAAATCTAAACATTTTTTCAAATCTTACAGCACCAGTGAATTGTATTACTAGAAAATTTTGATTGTTTACAAAACATATTTCAAATATTATAAATAACCCTAACTACTTTAATCTTAATAGAATGAGTAATATAATACGTCAATTGATTCGTGTGTAATTATGGATTATTGTTTATCCTTTAATAAATTTTGAATTATATCATTAAAAACAGTTCTACTGTAAAAAACAGATTTTTGAAATATCATGAATTGTCCCTAACTTTCTTCATTTT
>JAUELO010000027.1:970600-987668 GCA_032357855.1 Amphibolips quercusostensackenii | reverse complement strand
TTGTTGACAGGAGATTTTTGCGTTTTTTTTTGCAAGCAATGACAGATACAAAAAAATATTGAGATAAAGGTTTGAACATCTAAAAAACTTCTGCAAGAAGTACTCCTTGCTCCTTTGTGCTATATTTATATTTAACACAATTATTCTCTAAAAATTAAATATTTAATTATTAAACAAAATTTATTTGTAATTTAACAAAAATATTAAAAAGAAACATTTTCAAGGCTTGCTTATACAATATTATTTATAGATCAATTAATCATAAATTCATTTATAAAAATTTAAATAATTTTATTTCACTTACATCGTTTACGGGAAAAATTAGAAATTTTTTCTTTCAAAAAAAATGTGTCTTGACTCAAAAATAGTTTAGTCACTTTATCCTGCATAAAATTACAGAGTGTGTTCCTTATATCAGAACAAACTTTTTTAAAATTCGAGAAACAATAAAAAAATGGGGGTTTTCAGAAAATATTACTTTTTTATCTTTTCGAAATCCGTAAAAAAAGTATGAAATATTTTCTAGAAAACCCCACCTTTTTCTATTTTATTTAAAATTTAAAAAAAGTTTTTGTACTGATATAAGCATCCTAAAGATTATATAGATAAAAAATGGTAAGAGTTTGGTTTTCAAATTTTGTACAACGTAAAAAGTTTTAGTTTTGAATTTTCAAAATTCCTAGATTAAAATTATTTCTGTGTGAAAATTACTCTATTTTGAACACCTGAAGTTTAAAAAAAAGTTCTGAAAGCTTCATAGTTATAAATGTTAAATTCTGAAAAGTATAAACTATTTACTACGACTACAGTGTGAAATTGGAATTGTCGATTTGAAATATCTTGATAATTATTCGTTATTTATTTATCGTAGTTCAAATTTGAGAATAATCAAATATAATGTTTCACAGATTTAGACAGAAAATCAAAAAATTATTATTATTATTATTATTATTATTATTATTATTGTTATTATACCATGATTAAGTCATGTCCCTTTCGGGATAAGCGTGAATCAGTCAAAAATTTGTAATTCATTCACGTTAAAATTTCTTAACGTTAGATGAATAAAACTTAAAATTCCTCAACACTTTAAATTTACCATCTTTTACTTTTTAAGACCTTTAATTAAAAACGTTGCCAATTTTTAATATTGAAATTTTTTAATCAAAAATCAAATGTAAAATAATGGAAAAATTTACAGATTTTATAATGAATTTAAAAAATAGAGACTACAAAAATTTGTGTCAACCAACCAAATAAATTTTTATAAAATAGTTCAACTTTCAACTAAGTATTCGCATTGTCACCCCCAAAAAATAAAGTCTCAATACACAATGTAATAGTTGTTACTTTAACCAACAATTTTCAACTAAAAATTTTCAAAATCTTCAACCAAAGAGATGAAGTTTCAATTACGCGTAAACTGATAAATGTTTAATTAAAAAATACATTTTTAAAAATTTATTTGAATTTTTAACTAAAAAAACTAAATTTTAATCAAAAATGGAATAGTTACATTTTCAGATAAAAAATTTATTTTCAACAAAACAAACGAATTTTTAATAAAATGGTTGAATCTTCAACCAAATTTTATTTTTATTTTTAACACAAAAACATGAATCTTCTACCTAAGAAATTAATTTTTAACAAAGAAGTTCCAAAGTTTTTTTTAACTAAGAAAAAATTTTCAGTAAATAAAGAAATAGAATTTTAACAAAAGTGTTGAATTTTTTATACATAAAGACGAGTGTTCTACAAAACGGTGTAATTTTCAATTCAGTAATATAAATTTTTAACAAAAAGATGAACTTTCAATCTAATGACCTATTTATTTATAATCTAAAGAGATGAGTTTTCTATGAAAATAGTTAATTTTTCAATTAAAAAGAAGATATTTCAAGAAAACAGTTAAATTATTAATCATAAAAATGAGATTTCACCTGAAATGATGAATCTTTTCAACAACAAAAAATTAATTTGCAACATAGTTCTTAGACTTTTAACCAAGTAGTTGAATTTTTAACTAAAAGAGTTTATTTTGACCTGAAAAAATTTATTTTTTGACAAAAAGTCTCATAGTTAATTTTTCACCAAAAAAATATTTTCATTTTTCATCAAAAACAGTTCAATTGAAGCAAAATAGCAATATTTTTTATATTTGATGAAAATGTTATCTTAACTTCAGAATTAATATATATATATATATATATATATATATATATTATTTATGCATAACATATAAATAATTAAACTATTATGTTTTTTCAATAACAATTTTCGACAAAATACATTGACATAAATAAACTATTTTAAGATTCGCAATCTTTTTTTAAACCTAATGTTATTTATTAAACATAACCGATTTCGTGTGTAAAATGACAACATAATCTAAAGCTGTCAGAAAGTTGTGAATTTTATTTGGACTCTAATTTTTTTCAATTCTTTTTCAAATAAACGATTTTAAATAATTGAGTTTTGTTTTAAAATACTAATTTTTGGTCTGAAACGCTAACATAACCTTAAATTGTTAAGAAATTATGAAAATTTAAAATCTAATGATTCTTGATTGAAAATGCGAATTGCACTTAAAATTGTTTAAAAAACATTAATAATCATAACTTTATGAATTTATTATAAAATTCTTTGTTATAAAAATACTAATTCATAGCAAAAAGCACTGAAATAAAACATTACATAAAAACATAACACAAAAAAAAATATAAAAAGTAATGACAAGCCAATCAGCTTTTTAGCTACAATGATTCCGAGATTTTTATTTTATTTTTTATTGCTTAGTAATATTATTATTATTTTATAATTGCAACCCGCTTTTCCAAGTCATTGATTTTGCTTGTTTCTACTTTATTTTAGAAGATTGTTTTTTTTTAATTATTAAAAATTTTTTAAAATAAAAAAGTGGATTCTATTTTTATATTTTCAGTTAGATTTGAAAAACAAATAAAATTTTGTTTCTCAATGCTCCTATTGACCAAATGCACAAATTTAAATTATTGCAGTAAAGAAATGCTCTATTTTAAGCGTCTGATGTTTTAAAAAATCTTTTAACTTCAAAATTTCAATAATTTTTAGATTATAAATACGCATTCTTGTCCTGGAATGCTAACACAACCTAAAATTGTTGCATATTGGGAGTCTTTGTGATTTCTAGTTAAAAATGCTAATTTCCGGTGAAAAAAAATAACGGAACCTGAAAATGTTAGAAATTTCAAGTTTTCTTCGAAACTTTATGATTTTATAGTAAAATTATTTGTTGTGAAAATACTGATTCCCCGCAAAAAGCACTGACATATAACATTTATAACATTTTTAATTAGTAGATTTAATTTAAAAATTTTTAAATTTAAGATATAAAAAAAGATATAAAAAATAATGAAAAGCCAATCAGGTTTTTAATGACAATGATTGCTAGATTTTTATTTTTTAGTCACATTATTTTTTTTTTTTATTGCAACCCCCTTTTCTGAGTCAAATATTTTGTTTCTTTCTACTTTATTTTAATAAAAGCTTGTTTTTTAACTATTAAAAGTTTTTTTTTCATGGAAAAATGTATTAGCTAGATGACATTTTTGTTGTTTTTTCGAAAATATCGTTATTAATTGACCTAAATATCATAACTGTAACGAAGATTTTTTAATTGTCATTAAGATCAATAATTTTTTTTTCTGCAATAAGTTTTTAGGAAATATATATTATTTATTTCTTTTAATTAAAATGAAAATTAGATTTCTTATGTTTCGTCCTGGACTGACTCACCGGACTCTTCAGTAAGGCTATGTGAATTAGTCCTGCCTTAGACAATACATTTTATTATTATACCATTAAGTCATAATTAATATATATATATATATAACAGTTTAAATGGCCTTGATTAATTATAATATATTTTTTCAAAAAAGTGCTGTACTCGTAAATGTTGACAATTTTGCAGTTAATAATATAATACATTTCAACCATGGATAGTGGTTGAAAGTTAATTCATGTTATTTAAAGAAACAAAGACAAATTTCTTTTAATAACACTATTCCGTTCACGGTTAGGGTCCAAAACTTAAGTAAAAACTAAGCAATTATTAAAATGATGAAAAATTTTCATTAGTATTTATAAACCAAAAAAATAAATTTTTAAAAACATATCCTAGTAATTTTTTTCCATCTCCTTTTCTTTCAATACTTCTATTCATATATATTATTTTGGTATCAACTGCGTTAATTGAAAAAAAGGAGACGGACCGTCAATTACTGAGATAAGTTTTTCAAAATTTATTTTTTTGGTTTATAAATATTGATAAAATTTTTTTAATAACTTTATAATATTTTATGTTTTACTTCAGTTTTGTCCCTCATCTGTGGTCGGGATACTATTATTAAAAGAAATGTGTATTTATTTTTAAAATTAAAATAATATTGACTGCAAAAATTTCAAAACTTACAAACACAATTTGAAAAAATATACATGATTAATTTAGATCATTTAGACTGTTAAGTATATTAATTATAAAATTGCTTCATTTTAAGCGCTTGGTGCTTAAAAAAAATCTGAAGGCCTCATAGTAAAAATTTGCTTCTTTTTTAAAATAGGACTTGAAAAATGAAGCTCAACCTCTAAGTAATTTTCCCTCCAATGGCATGTTTCGCAACACGAATTTCATCCCCATTGTATCGACTATTGACTCTGGAGACTAAACTGTTCTGTCAACAGAAAATGGGAAAAATGCAAACAGATTCAGAAGGAAGGATTCGATACGGAAAAAGGGTCTCTTTGTGTTGACTGACCAAAACGTAATCCCTACCAATAAAATAATTAAGGTCACTTGGAAGTTCCGGACCGATTCTTTGACCGTTTGAGAAGATTTCTCCAGATTTTAGGGAACGAGGTGCTCTTCTTTCATAGAATTTATTTTTACGAAAAAGACGTTTCTAATCGTGACGGTTTTAAATTTATGAGGACGTTCTTTTTAGTTTTATTACTTTGAAAAAGTTTCGCTTTCAGTGACAAAGAAATATATTTCAGCTGCAAGAGAAACTTTTTTTCTCTCCGGATATTGAAAATTCTATTTTTCCTCCATCTACAAAATCACAGTTTCGAAATTCCATATCTTTTCCTGACATCTCCCTGAAATTTTAAATTAAAAAAAGAGTCATTTCCAAAAGAATATTAACATCTTCAACCGAAAAGATAAATTTTTAACGACAACAAAAAATAAATTTTAAACGAAAAGTGTAATTTTTGATATTTCTACCAAAAAAAAATTTAATTTTTAATCAGAAAAAGTTTAATTTACTTTGAAAAGACAAATTTTCATCAAAATATTTTCAATCTCAGCCAAAACAGATTAATTTCCAACCAAACCATTGAATTTTTAACCAAACAACATGAAATTTCTGACAAACAAGATTTTCAGTCAAAAAATATACAAAATATTATCCAAAATATCAAATTTTCAAGCTTTAAAACGAACTTTCTACAAAACAGTTGAGTTTTCAACAAAAAAATATAATTTTTTAACAAAAAAGTTAATTTCCAACAAAATTCCTAAATTCTACTTCAAAAAAATTCATTTTCTGGGAAAAAGGTGGGTTTTAAAGTTAAAAATATAAATTTTCTACCAGAATAATAAAATTTTTAACTCAAAAAGACATTTTTAAACCAAATAAATGGATTTTCAACTAAAAAAGATACATTTTTAAGAATAGTCACATTTTCAGTTAAAAAGAATTAATTTTAACCAAAATAAAACAAATTTTAAACACAAAATTTACATTGTTAAAAGCGTAATAGTTGCTATTTCCACCAAAAAAATATTTTAATTTTAAATCAGAAAGAGTTGAATTCGTTTGAAAAGACCGAATTTTCAACAAAATAGTTAAATATTTAGTCAAAACAGATTAATTTTCAACCGAACAGTTCAATTTTGAACCAAAGGAAATTAAATTTTTATTAAACATAAAAGTTACATTTTCATTTCAAGAATATGACTTATCTACCAAAAGAATTGAATTTTTAAACAAGAAAAAAAGGACTTTCAAACCAAATAAATAAATTTTCGACTAAAACAAATAAATGTTCAAGCATATATGGAATTGTCACATCAACCGTTGAAAAATTTGATTTCAACCAAAATAAAACGAATTTTCAAAAAACAGTTGAATTTTCAACCGAAAATTAATAAATTTTTACCAATGAGTTGAATTTTTAATCAAAAAGATGAATTTTCTACAGAAAAAAATTTGAACGAAATACATAAACTTTCAGGAAATAAGATCATTAAAAAAAAAGATTTTTTAACCGAAAAATTGGATTTTTGATGAAACAAATGTTAAACGTGGAATTTTTGAACAAACGAATTTTTTATATTTAATTTTCAACCCAAAAAAAGATTCTTAAACTAAATAAATAAGCTTTTCACTTAATTTTTTTTCAGAAAAAAAAACAATTATAAACTATAGAAAAAGAATTTTCAACAATGCAGTTAAATTTTTAATCGAAGAAATTAATTTTCAACCAAAAAGATAATTCTATTACGAAAAAGATCAATATTCTACCAAAAAAGACAAATATCGAAAAAATACCGATCAAAATACATGGATTTTCAACTAAATAGTTGAATTTTGAACCAAACATAGTATATATAAATTTTTCGTTAAAAAAATTAATTTTCAAGAGAAAAAAAAGAATTTTTGAAAAAATAGTTAAATTTTTAACCAAATAAAAAGGGCTTTAGAACTACAATGATGAATAATCGTCAAAAATGGAATTTTTAAGAAAGTAGTTCCATTTTTAAGTAATTAGTTGAATTTTCAAACAAAAAATATGAACTTTTAACGAAAAATGTAATAGTCCATAATTCAATCAAACTGTTAAATTTTCATCCAAAAGAGTTGAAATTTCTATTCAGATCAATTTTCAAGCTAAAAAGACAAAATTTGATAAAAAAGAGTTACATTTTTAACAAAGAGATTTTTCAGTTAGTAAAGGAATAAAATGTCATTAAAAATGTTAAACTTTCATACCAAAAACAGGAAGTTTTCACGAAAAAGTTGAGTAAAAAAAAATTAATTTTTAACAAAAAAGTTAATTTCCAATCAAAAATTGTGATTTTGAAAGAAAAGAAAAAAGAATTTTCTACAGAAAAGAGGGCTTTTCAACCCAAAAATATGAATTTTTCACCTACCTCTTTTTCAACCGAAAAAGATGAGTTTTTCATCAAATAAATGAATATTCAATTATAACAATTTAAATTTTCAAGCAAAAATGGAGTGTAAATTTTCAGTAAAAAAATTAATTTCAAACTATAAAAAACGAATTTTCAACAAACTACTTACATTTTCATCGAAGAAATAATTTTCAACAAAAAATATGAATGTGTTATCAATAAAATTAATATTCTACTACATAAGACAAATAATGAATAAAATACATGAACTTTCAGCTAAGTAGTAAAATTTGCAACAAAACATGGAATAATTAAATTTTTAGTTTAAAGATTAATTTTTAATAAAAAGAAAATTTTGTTCGAAAAAATTGTTAAATTTTCAACCATATAAAATTATTTTTAAAACTGAAATGATTAAGACAATAACGAAAAAATTATAAGATAAAAAATTAAAATATTATGCAATTTTAAGACTTACTTGTTATTAATACATTTTCTTTTTCAAATTTAATTTAATTAAAGTTTCACGTTTATTTAATTATTTCCATGATTATATTTCCAGTAATCTGATCGAAAATTTACAGAAATTATAATATAATATGTCTGTGCTGATTGTTGAAACAGGTAATTTCTAGTATTTTATTATGTCTATATAATCTGACATTGATTCTGAGCGGTAAAAAGGACAAAGTGTGCTTTTATCGATAACAGCACAGTTGATGAACTATATAAGCGAAAATAGTCTCTAAAATATTAGAGAATAGTAAAGCATTTTTAAGTTTGTCGTAAATCAATTTAAACTACTTTTCGTTTAAAAGAATACCTATTTCCGACTTCTTCAACAATCTTATAACTATATTAGTGTTTTTTAAAATACTACATATATTTTCGCAGATAAAATTAATTTTAGTACTCCTAAATTTAAGGATTCAATTTTTAAACTTCATTTAATTAATTATTTAAAAACTGATTTTTTCTAACTATTTTTGCAATATTAATAATTGAAATCATCATATAATAAAGATAAGAGCATACATATATGAATCTACATTAAATTCTTTTAGATAAAAGACTTCAGTGTGATTGAAGTTGATAGATGAAGTTTCAAAATTTTAATATATAATTTGAAAGATTGATTTTTTCAACCAGTTTTCTTTGTTTTAAGTTTAGCTTTAACAAAATATGTAAACTTTCAACCAAATACTTGAATTTTCAACTAAAAAAGAAAAGGAAAAATTAATTAATTCTTGATAAAAATGACTAGCCTTCAAAAAAAAAATGAATTTTTAACCAATGAGTGAAATTTTCGACAAAAGAGATGAGTTTTTGACCAAGAAAATTAATTTTCGACGCGAAGAAAATCAACAAAATATAGGAAATTTCCATCAAATAGTTGAGTTTTCGACACAAGAAGATCAATTTTGAACAAAAAATGAAATAATGTAATTTTTAGTTAAAACATTTAATTTTTACAAAAAGAAATTTCAACTGAATAGTTAAATTTTCAACCATGATAGATTTATCAGTGAATAAAGCAAAAAACTTCATCCAAAATGATTTTTTCAGACAAAAAGATGAGCCTTCTACGAATAAGTTGAATTTTAAACCGAAAAGATAAATTTTCAACCAGGAAAATTCACTTTCTACTGAAAAATATTAATTCTCTACAAAACACTTATACATATTTTTAACCAAATAGTTGCATTTTCAAACAAGAAGATTTTCAGTTGAAAAAAATTTTTCAATTTCAAAAAATTTCAAATTTCAGTTGAAAAAAAAAACAATTTTAAACCAAAACAACAACTTTTCAACGAAATAGCTGCATTCCCGGCAGAAATTATAAATCTTAAGCAACAAAAAAAATGAATTTTCAAGAAAGTATTGTTCATCTTTTAAACAGAAAGTTGAATTTTTAACCAAAAAAGATGAATTCTCGACAAAAAATGTAATAGATAAAATTTCATCCAAAACATATTTTAATTTCAAATAAAAAACAGTTGAATTAGATGAAAACAGTAAAATTTAAAAAAAATACAGTCACTAACTATAACAGATAAATTGTAAACCAAAAAGTTGCATTTTTACCCCAAAAAATTGATTTTCTACAAAACAAGACGTAATCTCAACAAAATAGTTAAATTTTCTACCAAATTTTCAAATTTTTCAGACAAAAATACATATATTTTCTACGAAATAGCTGAATTTTTCACGAAAAAATATTAATTTTGAATGAAAAAGTTCATTTTTTACCCAAAAGATTTGAGTTAAAAAGTCATCTTTTTTTCTAAAAATTGCCTTTTTGGATAGAAAGATCGTCCCTCTGGATTGAAAACTTATCTATTGTGCTATATTTTTAACAAACTAGTTAAATTTTTTGCGGGAGAAATGAATTTTTAACTACAATAATGGATATTTAACTAAAAAATTAAATAATTTTTTAAAAAGTAGTTTAGCTTTTGACCAAATAGTTAAATTTTCTGCCAAATTTTTGAATTTTTCAGACGGAAATACATATATTTTTTACGAAATATTTGAATTTGCCACGAAAAAATCTAAATTTTGTATGGAAAATTTAATTTTTTATCCAAAATATTTGAGTTGTGAAGCTAAAATGATTGCAATTGTAAATGCAACTGTTTGATTGTTTATTAGTATTTTTTCCGTGAAAATTCAACAATCGTCAAAATCTTGTCTTCTTGTTGTAGAAATTCAATTTTTTGGTTTAAAATACAAAGTTTCTTGGCTGCAGTTAATTTTTTTTTTATTTAAGAATTCGATCACTTGGTTAAAAATTTACTTTTTAGCTTGAAAATTCAATTAGTTGGTAAAAAATTCAAATATGTTGTTGAAAATTCGTCCCTTATGTTGAAAGTTTAAGTATCCTGTTGTAAATGCAACCGATTTGATTGATAATATTTTTTTGTTTGAAAATTAAACCACTTGGTTGTAGATTCATCTTTGTAGTATTTGAATGAAGTTCGCGACGTTTGTAAAAAAAGAACTATAAAATTACGAAATTTCTTATACAAATTATTTGCACTTGGTGCCAAGAAAAATAAAAATTAGTTTCATCCCAATTATCTCTAACATCCGACGAAGTTTTACCTATCCACGAACTTTAAAAATTATACAGAAAATTGAAAAGCAAAAATTTATTTTTGTTTATAAAAGTTGCAAACTTCAGTTACGTTTCTTTTGTTGAAAATAGAACAAATTTGTTATAAAGCCATCTTTTTCTTGACACATCAACTGTTTTGTTGGAAATTCGTGTTTTTGGGAAGAAAATCCGTCCCTCTGGATTGTAAATTCTTTTTTTTTTTTTGTAGAAAAAATCAGTTTCAGGATTCACCTTCCTTGGTTAAAAATTCTTCTCCTCTTCTTCCCTTTTAGATAAAACTATTTGTTTAAAAATTCTACTATTTGTGGTTGAAGTTTAATTTTTTTTGTTTGAAAATTCGATCATTTGGTTGAAAATTCATCTTTGTAGGTTGGATATGCAAACTGTTTGGTCTAAAATTGATTTTTTTTTGTCTTTGAAAATTCTACTATTTGATTAAAAAACCTTATATCTTCGTTGAAAATTAACTTTTTTGTTGTAAATTTAACTACTTTATTGAAAATACAATGTTTTTTGTCTTGAAATCTTGAGCATTTCGTATTAAATTGAATATAATACCTATTATAGATTAATTTCATTTGAAAGAATTTATTTCCTTATTATTTCCCTATCCTTGTGAAAATCACCCTTTTTCCCCCTGTTTTAAGAGCTTATTTGAATATTATGTTTGTATGTTTGGTGTTTCATTTATGGCGTTTATTAAATTATATAAGAAAAAAATTTTGTCTCAAAAATGAGGGGGGGGGGGAGGTCGCATTTGTGACATTAATCTAGGGGGTTCAGACTTTCTGTGATGATCTGTGACATAGGAGGGGACAGGTGGACAAATTTTCCAAAATAGCGTGACGTAGTTTTCGAACGGCCCCCAGAAGTTATCAAAAAATGCATACTACTGTTATTATTATTATTATTATTATTATTATTATTATTATTATACCATGAAGTTTATTATTATTATACCATTAACGTAACTCACTCAGTCCTAGCCTTCCGAGGATCAAGGAATTAATATGAGAAGAGTGAAAAAAGGAAGTGTAGGAGAAGGTAATTAGGAGAGGTACAAATTTCAAATCAATTTAGAATTCCCATGTAGTTTACTTAAGCAACACATTTATTTCGCAACACTGCTTAAAACAGGACGCTGATCAATCACTCTAGCAATCACCCCAGGCAAAGAGCTCAAAAATACAGTAAAAAATACCCACATAGCGTTCTCTTGGACATGTAGTTCCGGCCTCAGCTTGATGGTCCTTCAGAAATGTCCTGGAATGCGAATGAGTAATCACGACCGTCGTTTCGTCAACTTGAGCGTTAGCGTCGAGGCTCATCTCAGGAAAAGGGGTGTAAAGAAGAGAAGATGAGCAGCTAAGGAGGAGTTGAAGGGGTTGAAGTTGAGGTATGAGGAGATGCGGGAGGATCAGGAAACAGGGAATGAGGATAGTCAGGGATTTAGCTGAAACGAGGGATGGGACATTCCAGAACCTGAATTGCACG
Source organism: Amphibolips quercusostensackenii (assembly GCA_032357855.1). Classification (NCBI taxonomy): domain Eukaryota; kingdom Metazoa; phylum Arthropoda; class Insecta; order Hymenoptera; family Cynipidae; genus Amphibolips; species Amphibolips quercusostensackenii. The sequence continues at coordinate 975,882 of JAUELO010000027.1, read as the reverse complement.
TTTCTCTCTAAATTCCGCGCTCGCTATCTCTACAGCTTCAACTTAATAGCGCTCTCGTTGCGAGCTTTGCCAGCGATAAGGGATAGCGTGATCTTCTGGCATCCTTCACGCATCTGTTCTGTAAGCTTCTTCCCTTTTGCTTTGTTTTCACACCCAGGTTGCAAAACCTCCCATTTTATAGCAGTTGTATAATGCAAATCTGGGATCATTTAACAAAAATGTGGAGATTTTTAAACAATTTTTGCAGTGGTATATTCCTAAAAGAAGAAGTGGTAGGTAACATTTAGAACTTGAACAAGCCCAGTAAAAAAATCCAAATATATTTTTGGATATATGTTCCTTTTTTTATTGAGAAGGCTAGGGGAATGTATTTAAGGTTGGGACGCGTTTTGTTTTTGGCCTATGACATTTTTCCACGACAATATTTTTGAGCTTTCATTATATTGTTCTGAAGGTCTATTAAATAGCTTACTTTTTGTGAACAAAACATAAGATTATGATAAAAAAAAAATTTTAAAGACGATTTTCTGAATGTCTTTTAATCTGCCAAGACAAATTTTTGTCGTGTAGGTTGTGACCCTCCTTAAAGCATGAAAAATGGGTGTGAAAAATAATTTTAAAACACCACAGTGAACCTTTTAGTAAATATTTATTTATTCGAATGCGTTTTCACATAAAAATGAGCAACTACAAACCCTCGAAATCAGTAATCTCCTGTTCATTTTTTCGCTTGTGACGAGACATGTTGAAATGTTTTTTCAGCGAAAAAAAGCGTACAAGTGTTAAAAAACGTGTCCCAACCTATAAATTCAACGGCATTTTTGCATTTTTTGGGGAAAATATGATCTGCACTAAATGCGAAATCCTATTCAGACATAACAATTCATTTAATTAAGAGCACATTGAACTCATTCACCTCACAAATTTGATGAAAAATATAAAGTTAACGGGGGTTGAATAATGTCAACACGATAATTTTTTTACTTCTTGTAGGCACGCTGTTTAGTGCAGCTGCAACAAGCATCCCAGTTAGCACGCAATATTCCCTAAATATTGTAAGAATATTGATCCACAATATTCAGAATAGTCCATTTAATATTAAATCAATGTAGCTGCAATTAAAAGATGTCTGCCACTTGAAATATTTTGCGAAAATATTTAAAAAAATATTGCAATGCAAGACACATTTTTTTTAGTATTAAAAGTAATATTGTACGGAAATATTGGAGAAACATTTAATTATAACACTCATTTTTCTTATAAAAAGTTGTGTGAATATTGCATGGTAATATTGACGGAATATTGCGCTAACAAGATTCTATTTCCTTATATCAAAAGTTGCTGGAATATTGTTCAGAAATATTGCATACAAATTTAATTACAACATTCGATTTTCATATTAAAAGTTGTGTGAATGGCGCACGAAAATATTTGAAAAACACATTCCACTGCAATGCTACCCAGGAGTTGAGTCGCAAGACCTGTTTCCATGTTAAAAGTAGTAATATTGCGTTAAAATATACAGATGAAAATATGTTTGACATGTCTAAATCGCTTAAGTCTTTTAATGTGACAAAATAGAAAGCCAGATTCAAACCTGTACAAAAAAGTTCATTTTCCCTAATTTGACCCAATCTGTTTTTTTCATATTGTGCTACACTTAAGCAAAACCTTTTAACCTTACCTTAAGTTATAACTTAAGTCCTATAATTCCAAAGTAAGGTCAAGAGAATGACTATATTTTCAAGCAATATTTTATTATATATATTATATGTTTTAAGGAAACAGTTCTTGCAGTTCAACTCTTAAGTAATATTGCAGTGCAACGTCCCATATATTTTTTACACGAAAAAGCTTTATTACAATGCAATTATTAACTTAATTTAACACAGAATGTTTTGTCAATATTTCCGTGCAACGTTACACAAATTTTTCATTAAAAAAAATCTTGCACATCAATATTCCGTCAATATTACCGTGCAACATTCAGACAACTTTCTGTATGAAAACTGAATGTTGCAATTAAATGTTTATGCAATATTTCCACACAATATTCAGGAAACATTTGATATAAAGCACAAAAATTTTTTTTCGGAAATATGCCGTGAATATTTCCATGCAACATTTACATAACTTTTTATTTTAAAAAATGAATATTAAAATTAAATGTTTCTGCAATATTTCCGTACAATAGTACAGCAACTTTTAATGCAAGAAAAAATGTATCTTGCATTGCAATGTTTTTTCAATATTTCCGAGAAATATTGCAAGTGACGGACATTTCTTAATTGCAGCCGAATTGTTGGAATATTAAATGGAATATTCCAAATATTAAATATTATTACAGTAATAACAGGTGGTACCAGTGCAAAAAATGGAGAAAACACGCTGTCCCAACCTTTACGCAGTGTCCCAACCTATACGACTTGTTGAAAATGCAACTATATTTTTAAAAACTCATAGTTTTCATTCAAAAATTTAACAATTTTGTTAAAAATTAATTTTTTTAGTTAAAGATTGATCGCTATTGTTAAGGATTTAACTATTTTGATGAAAATTTGTTTCATATTTGGTTGGAAATAAATTTTTAATCTGTCAATTTAACTTTTTCATTATTGTGTAAAAATGTATCTTTTTTTAATTGAAAATTGAAGTTTTTGATTGAAAATTTATCCTTTTTGTTAAAGAATTCAACTGTTTGGTTGAAATGTAAACAGTTACATGTTTCGTTAAGAATTCATCTTTTTTCGTCGAAAAGTCGATCATTTGACTTGAAGTTCAACTTTTTTGTAAAAAAAAAATACATTAAAGATTCATAATAAGAGTCAAAGATTCAAATATTTTCCTTTAAATGAACTTTTATGTTAAAAACTGTGTTTTCTAAGAAATGCATCTATTAAACTTCAAAATTAAACTTTTTGGTTGTAAAATCATTTTTTGGGTGGAAAATTCAAGATTTTGTAGATCATTCGCCTTTTAGTCTTTAAAATGAAATAATTTTGTTGAAAATCCATGTATTTTGTTCAAAAATTGTCTTTTTTGCTAAAACATTAATCTTCTTGGTCGAAAATTAATTTTTTTCTTTGTGTTAAAATTTATTTTATCTGAAACTTTAACTGTTCTATGTTCCGATAAAATCTTATAATTTATATGGGATGACTTGGAAATTTTTCTCTTTTGACGGAACATTAATCTTTTTTTTTCAAAGTTCATCTTTATGTTTGAAAATTAAACGATTTTCTTGAAACTTTTTTTCTTGTTCAAAGGTATTTTCTTATCAGAATTTTTATTTAAAAATTTAACTGTTGCATTTTTTGTTGAAACCTTTTCCCCTATATTGTATAAGTTAAAAATTCATCTATTTGGTAGAAAATGCATGCATTTTGTTAAATAGACGTCCTTTTAGGTATAAAATTACTCTTGTTCGTTGAATGCTCAACTTTTGGTTTTTTTAAATATAGAAGTCTACTTTTTTCTAAAACTTTTGACTTGTTAGCTTAAAAACTTTACTCTTTTAGGAAAATTCATCTTTCATGGAAGAAAAGTCATCTTTCTTGGTTAGAAATGAATTTTTTTGTTGAAAATTTAATTATCTTCTAAAAAATTGGTCTTTGTTTTAAAAATTAAATTATTTGATTTGATTTCAATATTTTTGGTTTGAAAAATAGACCATTTGATTGAAAATGCACCTTTGGGCACAAAAAAATCAACTCTTTGGTTAGAAATTAATCTATTTTGTTAAATATCTAATAATTTTTGAAAAAGCTTACTATTCTGTTGAAGTCATAATTTTTAATGAAAAATACAACTATGTTATTAAAAATTCACCTTTTTGGACTACAATAATAAATTAATAAATAATAATAAATTCATCTTTTGCGGTAGAAAAGTCATTCATCTTGGCTGAAAATTTATATTAATTGGTTGAGAAGTAACTTTTATGTTAAAAATGCAACTGTCTCCGAAAAAATTAGTCTTTTTGGATTGAAAAATTTTACTTTTAGATTAAACCTTTAATTATTTTTTTTTTTGGAGAAGTTGTCTCTTTTACTAAAAAGTTCATCTATTTGGTATAAGAAATTGAACTTTTAAGCGAAAGTGACGAAATTTTTAACAAAATAGTTCAACTTTTCAACGACTAGTTGCATTTTCAAGCACAAGACGATCTTTTTCAAGAAAGTTGGATTTTCAACAAAAAAGTACATTTTCAACTAAAAAAAAATAAATAAATTTTCAACCAAGAAAGATGACTTTTCTATCATAAATGATGAAGTTTCAATCCAAAGTGACAAATTAAAAAAAAAACATTATATCTTTAACAACAAAAGATAAATATTGGTAAATTTTTAAGCCAAAAAGGTGATTTTTTCAAAAGAAAAGTATAATTTTTAACCCAAAAAGTGAAGTAAAAAAAATCATTTTTGACCTAGAAAGGTGACTTCTCTACCATAGAAGATAAGTTTGAAACCCAAAAGCACGCACTTTCAACAAAATAGTTGAATTTTCAATAAAAAAGAAAATTTTGACAAATTATTTTTATTTTCACTAGAATAATTCAATTCTTAACCAAATAGCAGAGTTTTAAATCTAAAGAGATAAATTTTTTACCAAATGACAAATTTTTAATCAAAAATTTGAATTTTCAATTAAAAATATAAACTTCAAACCAAAAATCAAGTCTTTAAATTTCCAGTTGAAACAAATTGATCGCCAAAAAAAGAAAACAAATTTTCAACCACTCGAATTAAACAAAAAAAGACGAATTTTTAATAAAATAGTTGAATCCTTAACTAAATATATGAATTTTCAAAAAACTACATGAATTTTCTATCTAATAGTTGAATTTTAACCTATAAAGGAAACATTTTCAACCTAAAATGGAATAGTCAAGTTTTTAGATAACAAATTAAATTTTAACAACAAAAAACAGACATTTTTAACAAAATTATTAAATTTCAAACCAAGGAGGTGCATCTTTGAAAAAAATGATTTTTTATCTAGTAGTTGAATTTTCCATGAAATAAATTCATTTTAAACGAAGAAGTTAATTTTCAAACCAAGCAGTTTCAACTTGTTATCAGATTATTGAATTTTCAAGACAAAAAGCCAAATTTGCTACCAGAAAATATGAATTATCAACAAAAAGTTAATTTTTAATTAAATATTTGAATTTTTAAATAAAATCATGAATCTTCGCCTAAAAAAATTCTTCTTTTTGGTAGAAAATTAATCTTCTTAGGGCAAAATTCATTTTTTTATTTAAAATTTTAGTAGTTGGGCAA
>JAUELO010000027.1:955448-969190 GCA_032357855.1 Amphibolips quercusostensackenii | reverse complement strand
TTTAAAATTTTAGTAGTTGGGCAAAAGTTGAATTACTTTTTTGAAAAATACTCTTTTTTGTTGAAGATTAAAATTGTAGTCGAAAATTTAATTCTTTGGTTGCAAATTTAAACATATTGTTAGAAAAAATTTCATTGATATTTAATTTATTTAACTGAAATTTTAAGTATTCCATTGTTAGTTTAAAATTGATCATCTTTCCTTGCAAATTAAACTATTTGCTTGAAAATGAGAAATGTTTGTATTTTGTTGAAATATCGTATTATTTGGCTTTGAAAATTCAATTACTTGATTGAAACATGAACTTCTGTAATACAATTTTTTTCGGCTCAAGATTTATCTTTTTTAGTTGGCAATTTTAAGATTTCGTTAAAAATTTATCTTATTAGGTAAAAAATTCATCTTATTGGTTAAAAATTCATCTTTTTTGGTTTAAAATTCAACTATTTGGTTGAAGATTAAACTATTTTGTTAAAAATTCGTCAAATTGACTAATACAAAAAGTCACTTTGGACTTTATCAAATGTAAAATGTACTTTTGTTGTCCAATATAATCATCTTTAGTAAAAAAAATTTCTTAATCTGATACTCAAAGGCTTTGGATGTTTTCGAATCCATTTTTACAAAATTTCCTATTTTGCAAAATGAAAAGCGAGATGAAAAGCTCTAGTTTTTATTACGTCACAGAAAAGATTCCGAGGGAAATAAACAAGTTTTTGTGAAACATCTAAATCTAACGATTCAGACCCCGGTGCTTAAAATCATGACGTAAGGAAGAAATGACGAGGAGAAGATGATACCAGAGGACGAAGGAAGGGACGGAAAGGGTCGTAAAATAACGGAAGTCGCTTTGTGAGAAGTGCTCACGATGCGCACTTTGAGAAATCTCTGTAAGCTTGGCTTCCTTTTGGATTCGAGTAACATACGCGAATGCGGGCACTAAACAAATCTCGATCTTATTTCACAGTATGGCCTGAAAATAGCAGGGTAATCCTTATCTCCCCCTGAAAAGGGAAAAAACCATAGCTTCCTCTCAGCATCAAAAAAGGACCTCCTCGAGTGTTTTACATATTATTCTATAGAATGGTACTCAACACAGAGCTCCTTAAGCATCGATAGCTTTGATTAAAGTGGATTCAAAAACTGTTCAAGTAGGTTTTTATATAACTATTCATATTTTCCAAAACCACCTGCATTGAAACTGTAGCTAATCCCCTTCTCGACACAGTAAAAAAGAAAGTTCAAAATGATACCGAAATCAATGTCTTTTCTATATGCAACAAAAATGATACCGAAATCTAAAGCTTTTGATGGGACGGAATGAATGATCAACTTTTGAGATCATAATGATCTGATTTGGGATCATGTATAAAGTCAAAACAAGATGGCCGACGTTCTTGGAGTACTTAAGCTCATATGCGAGCTTTTCATGATTTCTGATCGTGCGGTGCACTTAAAAGGATGAAAAATTAACAAAACCTGATATTAGAATATATCAGCTGTTAAGTGTAGTTGTGACTTTCGTGCGATTAGATAAAATTTTCAGGTTATGTCATTATGACATCGGCGCCAAACTTTGGCAGCCATTTTGTTTAGTCTAAAAAATGACCTTGAAAGCTGATCAAAGTGATCCGAATGGACAGATCATTATGATCTCGAAAGTCAAATGGTCGTTGGAGCGAAATGCTTTGCAAGAAAAATTTTTCTTTTTTTACTGTGGAGATCACTAAAAATTACGTTCTGCGATACTTACTGCGAGTGTGTTATATTTTGCTTTGCACTGAATGGTAATTATATACATATATGATATACTATGTCTACATGAGAATAAATATGTGACATTAAATTTTGACGAAGAAACCACTTTCAGCTTGCCTCAGGACCAACGACGTGGACGTAGTGGTAGAATGTCCTTATTTTTTCACCTTTTTCAATCTTTTTACTTGGTATCCTTGATAGCTTTATCTAGATATTCTTCGATGAGAATTCTACTACTGCCTGCTTGAGCCCTAATGCATATGAAGTATCTTTAAGAACGTTAATTTTATGCCGCTCCCAGAATTTCAAAAACTCACGGTGAATTGACTCTTCTGCTTGCTCTGACCATAAATTTATTCTATTGTTATCAAAAAATTGTAGAGAATTACTTAGATGCGTTAGGATATGAACTTTTATTGTCTCCAAAATTTTGAGGCTTTTAAAAGCATTACGTAATTCAGTGAAATGAAAATCTATGTCTTCACGAACTTTTGTGGAAGAAAAAGAGCAGTTAACCACTGTCCATGACCTTAAAAGCAGTTAAAAAATGTACTAAATGCAGAATTTCAATGTCTTTATGACTTTCTGAATGTGTAAGTTTATCCTACTTCTTTAAAAGTTTTTGACATTTGTTCCCCTCAAAAATTTGCCTATGATTGTTTTTCGGGATAATTTTTAACTTTTTTTGCCACATTAATGAATTTCCTCTAACCACAAGGGGAACTGTACCATCCCAGTATAAATGATTCACAAATCCTTGTTAAATGTGCCCTTTAGGAATGACACATTTTTAAAGAAAAGAAATGTTATCGTTTTCATTTAAAAGCAGAGGAATTATTCCACTGTGACACTGGTTCAGCATACTTCTTATTCTTTCCTATGCAACAAAATTTCTACTTAATTTCTTCTTACTTGTAAGTCTCAGTTTGTTATAATTGCATATCCTGGTCATCATATGTTACATTACTTCTATGAGCTGCATCAATTACCTCATTATTAGATAATAATTGAACACGATTTCTCAGGTCTGCTAATGTAACAAAACAGTCGGGCAGGGGTAAGTTGATTGGGCAGTTTGTTAGCTATTTATCATAAGTAAAAGTTTGTAATATAACACAAATTTGACCGTTAGATTTTAAATGATTAATCAGATTAAATAAAATATTAGTGTTTTCATAAGTGTTTTTTCTTTATGTCACAATACCTAACACCATCAGTCTGCGCACACTAGTCAACTTACATTTTTTGCTAACATTTCCACCCACAGAGTATATTATTCTTTTCTTAGTTTGTACATTAAAGTATTTTTGTACATGAGAATCAACACCATTACCATTATCAAATTCAGACAAATAGTCTTAGGAAAATATGGACATGGATATTTTGTAAAAGCCTTGGCCACCATCAGCGATAACTTTAATAAGGATGTTTCCAATTATATTTCGTTTTCGTATCAGCCTTAAATTTAAGAAGAAACTCCATTTGATTCAAGAAACATCCTTTAGAAAAAAGAGGACATTTCTCTAAATGGTTTTAAAACATAATTTTAAGATATCTCAAAAAGGGGATCAGCTGCGATTTAAATGTAAGTGATTCTGGCAACTTTAAACAGTTATCTAAAAACATATCAAAACAGTTTTTGGATCTATTTTAATCGAATCTATCGATTCTTAAGGAGCACTGTATCAAGAAAAAGAGTTGATGTTTCAGTTGAAAAATATGCTTCGCATGACCTTTAAAACTTGACTGTCGAAAACAGCGGCTGAACTTGGGAAGCGGTTTTCTCCAGTTTTCATTTTCCCTGACCAAACATCCAGGCAAAGGCGAGTACTTCTAATAAATTCGGAAGCAGCCGCATGTTATCACTCGTTGTGATTAAAATCGTACAGTGATTCTTAGCCCACCTTAGTAAAAGAAAATTTGCATAGGCTCATATCTAGTGAAGCCGAGTGTCTGGCGGTATGTGTACTCATGCTAAAGGACGTAAATGATACTTCAGCAACGAGGGTGACACGTGTAAAGACCTCTGTTTCACCGGGGTTTAAAATAAAAGCATAGAACAATATATTTTTTATCTCAGTGCTACAGGACTTAAATGGACCAGTCTAAAAGAATAATAATAAGTTACTAAAGCTAATTGAATTTAATTAACAGCCATAAGCAACAAAGAAGTAACATTTTTAGTTTCACTTCAGAATATCTGTGCAGACATGCTACTGAGTCAAGAATCAACCTCCAAGAACTCCAAATTTCCTGATGATAAAACGTAACATCTACAATTTGCCAACAATTGATGCATGGTAAAATTAACATGAAATTAATGATTTTTTATCTAAAAAAAAGCGGCTTAATGATATGTATAGAAAATATCGCAATCATTGTTCTTGAAAACCTAATGCGAATAAGCCTTTTTCAAAATTTCTCAAAAATTTTAGTAACTTCAACATGTAAGTGGTCGAAAATTCTAGGGCCACTAAAACCAAAATGTGAAGGTCTATAAATAAATATTTGTGCGTTTTATTAAACTTGCACGGTAAAATTTAAAATTTGAAATTATCCAATGAGTTATTGCAAATATTATACATGTTTTATGTTAGTGGATTTTGTTGGAAATTATTATTTTTGAAAGAACTTTAAAATAATTTTTTAATTTTTTTAATTTTTCCCCGGTCATTAGCATTTTTAATTAAAAATCATCAAGATTCGCAATTTTTAACAATTTTAAGTCGGTTTAGAGTTTTACGTCGGAAATAAGTATTTCAAATGAGAAATTATTAGATTTTAAAAATTCAAACCTTTTGAACAATTTACTTTTTTCGGTTTAGCCATAATTTTTTACTGAACATTGATATTTTAAACCGAAATCATTAGATTTTTAAGGAGTGTCATTTTTAAACAAGCTTAAGATATGTTAGCTTTTTACACATAAAATTGGTATTTTACGTACTTTAAACAATAATGCATTATAATTTAAACAATATTTTCATTCTTTATAGTAACTTAAAAATGTTAGGGTATGTTATCGTTTTACAACTAAAATTGGAATTTTAAAGCAAAAACCTGTATGATTTGAACAAGATTTAGAATCTTTCAATAATTTTGGATTATGTCAGAGTTTTTCTTTGAAAAATGGTATTCTTAATCATAAAAAAATAAGAAGAATTACAAATTAGAACAATTTTTGGTTATATTTCAGCTTTATGACAAAGATTGGCATTTTAAATCAAAAGTCATCAGAGTTCGAATGAGATTTTCAATTTTTCTTTGGAATTAGAAATTTTCATTCGAAAATCATCAGGGTCCAAATAAGTTTAATAATTTTTTAACAATTTTACGTAAGTTGGCGTTTTACACCGAAAATCGTTTTTTCAAACAAAAATTTTTATAATTCAAGCAAGATTTGTAATCTTCTACGTTAGTGTTTATTGCAAGAACTGGTGTTTTTAATTTTGAAAGTTATATTTGAAATAAGATTTACGATTTTCGAACAATTTTAGGAAATCAGTCATTTTAAACAGAAAACATTAGGTTTGAAAGAAAATTCACAATTCTAAATAATGTTGTGTAATGTTGTATTAATTTATTTGATTTAAAGTTACATAAATATGATTTTCCTATGTTTCTCTAAAAAAAAAAATTGAAAAAGATTTTTGAAAATTTCAGATCTATTGTAAAATTTTAGGAAAAATTTAAGTTTTTTTAAAGATATTTAGGACTTTTTGAAGTAAAAAAAAATTTAACATTACTTTATAAGTTTTCAAAGGTTGTACAATATTATTAATCGCGTCAAAAGTTCTGAAATTCTTAAGAATCTTTGAAAATTAGTCGAATTATTCTTAAAATTATCTTGAAATTTTTCGGATTAGTTTTTGATAAATTTGGAAATATTAAGTAATATTCTACAATCTTTGTGATTCTTCTACTGAAATTAATGTTTAAAAAAAGTGAATAAAGAATCACTTTGAATGTTCCCAGGAATCTTAAAAGAATTTTTTTATCATCTTGAAACTTTTCAAAATCTTGAAAAAACTTCAAAATGTTATTTCGAAATCTTCAAAGATCTACATTTAATTTCAATTTTTCCTGAACCCTTTAAAATTTTAATTTATTTTTGCAGATTTTTAAAAGCTTCTAAATATATTTTTGATTGATTCAAAATTTTCTGAAAACTTTGAAAAAAATTCTGCAAAATTAACCAAATTTCCTGAAAATCTTCCAGATTCTTTTTTGACAATTTTGAAATGTGTCAAAATTTTTTTTAATATCCTCTGAAAATAAATTTTGTAAAATAAAAAATGATTTGAAATTTCCCAAAAAATCTTTTAAAAAATTTTTTATTCTCTTAAAGACCTTTCAAAACTCTTAAAAAGTTTCTATATTTTTTCCAAATCTTCAAAAATCTATATTTTTAAAAATGTATTGCAATCATTTCAATTTTAAAATTATTTTTGTATTTTTAAAAACTTCGGAAACCTTTTATGATGTTTTAAAACCTTTTGAAATATTCTCTTCAAATTAATTTTTCGAGATTAGGAATCACTTTTAATATAAATATTTTCAAATTTTAAATTATTTCCGATTTTCTTTGAACTTCTTAATATCTTTTAAAATAATTCCAATTTTTTATAAAATTTTAGTTGAAAACATGTTTTTATATCTTTTAAAATACTGTCTTAGGATTAATATATCACAATGAAAAATCTATTCAAAATTTCGCTGAAATCTTAAGCAACAATTACAAATTTTATTTAAAAATCTTTAAAATTCTTAATTTTCTTTAAAACATCTTGAAATCTTTTCAAATTCTAATTCATTTTTTAATCTTCCCAAAACTTCTAAAACTGAAACATTTTTTGAAATAATTGAAAATGTTCCTAGTGGTTTTTAAAATCTTGCAAAAATAAAAAAAATTGTCTTAAAATCTTAGAGATTCTTTTTCTGCATATATTAAAAACTTCAAAGCTTAAAATTATTATGATTAAAATTCTTATAAAATAAAAAAAAAATGTGTGTGTGTGTGTATAATCAATGAAATTTATTTTCTGTAATTTTGAAACATTTTTAAATTTACTGTTCGTAAATTAAACTATTTTAAGTTTTTCCATAATTTCATTTTTTCTCATCTCTTTGTAAGTGTGAAAAAGTTGACAAATTATAGTCTGGTAGCAAAATGTTAAGAACAGAATTTTTCTCCAATAATGAGAAACCATTATAACTAAAATTTTCTCTTTTCTGATTAATGTTTATTAACATATACAAATAAAGTATATCATAAAACAGAATTATTATTTGAAAATTTTGACTTACTAAATTGCGAAGATGCAGAAAATTCGTAATCTTTGCTAATAGATAAATCATTTCCAATTTAAATTTTTTTTCATAGAAATAAATTTGTTCAGTTATAATTTCTTATTTGAAAATTGCGATTTACAAAATTCCCGAAAATTTAAAAGAGCAAACTAAAAACGGCCACTGAAAGTCATATATCCACGCAGTGCACAACTAATCAGATAGTCAACAACAATGAGTGCGAGATTTTCGATAAATTTGGTCCCACCAATTTTTACAGATAGGATTATTTTCGCATAAGATTGTGATCTTCATAAATATAAAAAGACAATATTAGAGAGAAGAGTTCAGAACTTTTTTTTAGAAATCTTTCAATATTGAGCTTATATTGGCCATTAGAGTCTTACAATCTCATAAAAGGACAAAAAACTTTTCCACCAACAATTTTTTGCCACGCACAAAGCCTTTTCTTAGAACCATAAAGTCACACCATTACTTTGGACAAAAACGAAACATTCTATAGAACTTAGACTATGTGGAGCATACCAAAACACCCCTACAAAGTTGCAAAGAATAAATTGTATAAGAATAATCCTGAAGAATAATTTACGACAGTCTACGACAATTATACGAAAGGACGGAAGCAAATTTCAAAGTACCATTCAATGAATAAAGTTGATATCTAAATTCCGCTTCTAAAATCTATCAGCAAGTAGCTTTATAGTTATGGCTACATTATATCGCGGAGCTATAATTCACACACGAGTAACTTCTTCTTGCATGGGAGTTTTGAAGGGTGGAGACAGAAGTCAGTGAGAAAAAAAATGGAGATTTATTAGGGCGCGGAGGCCGATAAAGAGCTAAAATATTAAAAAGACTCTTGGCTGGTACTTGTCGAGTCAAAGAAACCAGCAACCCTCCGTGGAAAACGGAACATTCGTTCTGGTGTGCGACTCTAATATCCGGACCAACCCCTTATGAGCCAGCCATTTCGAACCTGTTCCCACAAATATGGCGATCGCATCCCTCGAGAGACGCCCTTAAACATGCACAACAGGGGCGACATCTTTGGGCGACTTTAACAGAATTCATTTGAAGGGTCCGCGGTCTAAACCTGTTAACTGAAATTTTAGAAATTTTACACCGCGAAGGAAAATCGTTGTTATTTTTGCAATTTTCAATTTTTTTTGAACCGCAAAATGTTTTTTGTTGATTTATCAGAGAAAAATATGAGGCGCCAGTTTTATGATATTTAAATCAAAATATCACGTTATGTGACAAGTGGAAGTTATACATATGTTATCTACAGGGGGGCTAGCGGTCTAAACCTGTTATCTGCAGTGTTTGTTCTGCAGTGTTTTATTGATGAAAATGAGCTCACATTTTTTTGCGTTGTTTTTCAAGCTGCGAGCAAGTTTTATATGTCAAAATGTTTGGTATCGCATGCCGAAAATAGATATGATTTCAAAAATTTAAAATGTTTTATTGACAAAATTTGCTGAGTGTTAGTAATCGAGACGCGTCGCTCATCTTCATCTTTATAGCGATCCATAGAGTGTAGAGGACAACATCCAAGATGACGTGAAAGTAGACACAAATAACTTTCGACACACACATAAACTTAACTGCACACATCCTAGCATGGGTCTCACTACCCTATTCTACAAGTAAACTGAGCCGACTGGAGAAAAAACACGGAATCCCCATAAGGCGCCATTAGCAGTTAACAGGTTTAGACCACGGGCCTATGCTGTAGATACCAAAACGCGATTTCAAAAATCCATGAAAAAACTGAAAGGAATTTTCTCGTTTTGTTTGCGGGATATTAACTGCATATAAATAATGTTCCAGAAAATAAAAAAAAATCAATTTCGAAAAAAATGTTAGTTAGCAGGTTTAGAACGCGGACCCTTCATTTATCAAAATAGTTTTATGATATTTTTAAAGTTGCTTCATTTTAAATTAATACGAACAATGTGCTCATTTTATTTTCCAACATTTTGTTATAGATTTTACAGCAAATTTTATATGATTAGAAAACTTTGTATATGATTTACAGAAATTTATTTATCATAGCGAGAAAATTTCAGTAAATTCAATATGAATCATACTATTTTTGTTATTTACTTACAATTCTTAAAAAATTAGCAGATTATTTTTCTTATCACGAGTGGAATTATTCGACACCGTATTTTTAAATTTTTTGTCAACATTAAAAAAAAATAAAAAATACATTTTTAATGTCTTCTAGATGAACTATTCATCAAAGCAGAATTAAATTCTTCTATTTGAATTTGAATTTGATTCGAATTTTTATATAAGTTCCCATTTACCACATTCTTTGGACATATTTGTCACATAGACGTATTAAATTATTTTATTTTTATATCAATATCAGCAATAATAAGAAAAATGTAACATTTATGCGCATGATGAAACTAAGAAAAATTTAAGATCTATAATGTAACACTTTATTTAATCAAGGCAAACGCATAAAACAGTATTTCAATTTATATTTGACACAAGCACAATCACGTAACTTTATTGTTAATCAACAGTAAAAATTCTATTTTCACAATAAATAAAAAATAACAATTTTTCCATATTTTTGTTGCATTATTTACATTTAAATAGTTGTTTTAAAAATCAAAACTTACCGCAAATGGGTTATTTGTGCTAATCCTATTAAAAATCTGAGCTTATCTTTATACTTTGATTCTGTAGTATAACAAATTTCACTTCAAAAGTTGACACTTTAGAGAAGAAACCTTTTTTGGATCAAAGTTTAATTGCTTAGTTGAAAGTGGAACTACTTTGTTAAAAATTAATTTTTTTTAGTTTATAATTTATCGTTTTAGTTAAAAACCCTTGTCTTTTGTTCAAAATTAATATATTTTATTAAAAAATGTTATCGTTGTGAGTTAATTTTTTTAACTAAAAATGTAGCTATTCCATGTTTATCTGCTTCATTTGAAAATTCAGCTATTTTGTTAAAATTTTTTCTTTCGTAGTCGTATATTAATGTTCTTGGTAACTTATGCACCTTTTGGATTGAAAATGTATCTTTTTGCTAAAAAATATAAATATTAAATTAAGCATTCCTTTGAAAATTAAAATTTATGTTAAAAATTCATATATTTTCTTAAAAATCAATCTCTTGTCAGGAAGTTCCTCCTTTTCGTTAAAAATTTATTTCTTTAATTAAAAATTTTTTTTTTATTGAAAATTTCTTTTTTGACTGAAAATGTAACTATTATATTTTTTATCGAAAATTTATCTTTTTTGATAGACCCTTGATCACTTCTTGGTTGAATATTTATTTCTCTTTGGTTGCAAATTTATATATTTTGTTGGAAAGTGATCTTTTTTGTTGAAAATTTGTCTTTTTTTGTAGAAAATTCTTTCTTTGGGTTAAAAATTCAACTTTTGGGTTAAAACTTCATTATTTTAGTTAAAAATCAATTTCTTCGCTCAGAAATTTAATTATTTTGCTGCAAATTTTTTTGTTTGAAAATTAATATTTAAACTAAAAATCTAAGTCTTCCATGCTTGGTTTAACATTTATCTTATGCAGTTGAGAATTCAAATATTTGGTTGAAAATGTCTGTCTTTTGTTGGAACTTTATCTTTTGTGGAAGAATATTAACCTGCTTAGTGACTAATTCACCATTTTGGTTGAAAATTCCTTTCTTCAGTGAAAAATGTAATTATTAAGTTAAAAATTGCTTAAAAAATTTTTAGTTTGGTCCAAAATTCATATATTATTTTTAAAATTAATTTTTTTTTGTCAGAAAATTGATCATTTTATTTGAAAATTCGTTTCCTTCATTGATAATTAGTTTTTTTTTTGTTGAAAATATTTTTTTTTTTTTACTGAAAATTTAACTATTTCATTTTTTGAAGAAAATTTATCTTTTTTGATAGACATTTAACTTCTTTTTTGTTAAAAATTTATCTGTTTGGTTATAAATTTATATATTTTGTCAAAAATTAATCTATTAGCTTAAAAATTTATAATTTCAGTTAAAAAGTAATTTCTTTGCTTGGAAATGTAACTATTGATTGCCAATTTTTGTTGGTGAAAATTAATTTTTTAAACTGAAAAAATAACTATTCAATGTTTAGTTTAACATTTATCTTTTTCAGTTGGAAATTCGAATATTAAGTTAAAAATTTCTGTATTTTATTGAAACTTTGTCTTTTGTGGTATAATATTAACCTTCTTGGTGACCAATTAACGTATTTCGTTGAAAATTCATTTTTTTTTGGTTAAAAATGTAACTATCAGGTTGAAAATTCGTTCGGAAATTCCGAATTTGGTTAAAAATTCATGTATTTTATTGATAATTATTATTCTTTCTTAAAAAATTATTCTTTTCGATTTAGAAGTTATAAATTTGGTTTATAAAGTTATAAAGTTATAAAGTTTGGTTATGAATCTGTTTTTACATTAAAAATTAATTTTCCAAATGAAAATTATACTATTTTATTTTTTGTCGAAAATTTATCTTTTTTTAATCGGCATTTAATCTTCTTGGTTGAGAAATCATCTGTTTGGTTAAAAATTTATTTTTTATGATTCATTATTTTAGTTATTCTTATTTCTTTGGTTGAAAATGTAACTATTTTATTAAGACTTTTTTTTTATTTGTGAAGGAACTTTTCAAACTGAAACTGTAGATATTCAAATTTAGTTACAAATTTGATCTTTTTTATTTTATAATCCACTTATTTTGTTGAAAACTCTTTTGAGATGGACATTAAATTATTTTGATAGAAAATGCATACTTTTGGGTTGCAAATTTGACATTTTTGGCACAAATTTGTCTTTTTTTTTAAAAACTCAATATTTCGGATGATATTTTTTTACTTTATCGACTAAAAAATCATTCTTGGTTAAAGAATCTGATCTTTTTTTTGAAAATTCCTATTTTTGGTTTAAAAATTTGTCTATTTTAGTTAAGAATTCAAATATTTGGTTAAAAGCTCGTATTTTTTGTGTTTAATTCAATTGTTTTTTATTAAAAATTAAAATATTTTTAGTGGAAATATCAGAAAATGCAATTCGCCCATTTTTTCTTTAAAATTTCTCATTTTGAGGTAAAAACTTGACTATTTGCTTGAAAATCCATTGTACATTATTTATGCCTTACGTAATTTTCGAATGGCACCTTATAACATTCTGTATAACTGTTGTTTTTAAAAGTGTTTAAAATATAGTTATAAACGGACGTTTTTGTTTTATTGACATTATTGATGCCCTAGGTGTAAAATTGTTTTTATAGCTAAAAGAACAATTTAGAACGATCAGGAAAACTGAAAATTCGGCCAGGAAAAACTCAGGAAAATTTTGGGAATTTCGAAATACGGATTTTTTAGCAATTATTGTAAACTTACTAAATTAATCGGTAATAAGTTATTTAAAAATTTAAGCATTTTAAGCTTCGAAAATGTCAAAATAACGAGCGTTTACAAGTTTTATGTTTTACTTCTTAAGTCACTTGATTTACGTAACTCATTAATTTAACAGTTTCATCAATAAGTTTGAAATTAATAAAATTTTTTTTAAAGAAAATTAAATCAACCAAGAACTTCAAAATTTTAAGAGCTTTTGGATAAGAAACACTAACTTCAACTTAGTCGTAATCAGAGGCCCAGATCAAAACAACATTAAAATAATATTTGTGATATCACAGGATCAGAAAATAAAAAAGGAGGTCCACTTTTGAATTAAAGAAGCAAAAATTACCCTAAGGGGATAAGTTTTGATTTTAAAAAATAATTATTCCAATTTATACAATGCAATACAAAATTGAAAAATAGTCATTTTTCACCTGTTATAAAAATACAACTTTCGATTGATATTTGACAATAAAGTTACTTTAGCTCCTGTCAATTACAAATTTAAATTTTGCTGAATGCCTGGCTTTGGTCAAATAATAAAATTTTATATTTATAAATCTTTATTCAGTCAGCGAGATTTTCATGACTCACCTAATGTTTAGATAAGGATAATAATAATTAATCGAATAGTTAGTGTTTATTAATTTGATTTTTGTGTTAATATGTTTCTAAGAAGTTTATTTGTAAAATTTCTTAACTTTTTTTTGATAATAAATAAGCTATACACATTAAATGTTTTACTAACAAGGAAGGTTATCGAAGTGTCCGCCTCCGATTTGAATGAAGCTTTGCTATGTTGTAGAGCACAAAAAAATATGAGACACGTAATTTTTTTTCTGCGGATAAACGTTTCAAAGGGGTGAAAAGCACCCCTAAAGTTCACCCCCAAAATTTTTTTTTTTTTAATTTCTCAGAAAAAAATGACGATAGTTAAATGAAACCAACGCTAAAAATTAGATAATAAAAGAGGCTACAAAACTACACCACTATCTTCATTCTTTTCTGAGATATTTGAAAAAAACTGTTTTTGGGGTTGAACTTTAGGGGTGCTTTTCACCCCTTTAAAACATTTATCTGCAGAAAAAAAATTACGTATCTCATATTTTTTTGTGCTCTACAACATAGCAAAGTTTCATTCAAATCGGAGGCGGACACTTCGATAACCTCCCTTGTAAGTGACGACGTAGGATGCTACTATCTGTCCATAAAGTTAAGATACCTCAATTTTTGTATAGATTTTAGTGCAAATCTCAGCAGAACAAAATTTTAAAAATATAGAACAATTTGCATAT
>JAUELO010000027.1:852634-873465 GCA_032357855.1 Amphibolips quercusostensackenii | reverse complement strand
TTTCAACAATTTTTTCAGTTCCTTCTTCTCGTGCAAATTTCGAATCTTTCTCGTGCTATAGATCATTCAATATCGGAAAAAATAGGTTTACTGCATTGTTTTAATTCAAAACGACCTTTTTCAGTACATTGCCGCCCATGACCACTACCACTATGCTTTGTCCGTTTCGAGCGCGATCGAGAATCGAGGAGTGCGCAGTTGCTAACTACGCTCTTCTTTCGGTCACGATCATTTACATTTCTGTTACTATTTAGAAATTTTAAAAAAATATTTGTAATTTTCAGATACCGTTTCTAAATGTAAATAAAAATTTAGTAAATTTACTATAAAAGTTACTGAATTTCATTTTCAGCAAACTAGTTTCGTAAATTTCAGTTAATTTAGTATTATCCTCAATGTGTCGGAACTTTTCGAACATTTCTAACAGTGTAGTAGACGCACCCTGCTAGTCTTTTTTTATAATACAAGTAAAAATTTCTGTTCTTGTTAAACTACCTCATGACTTCTATTTTCTGAACAATGAAGTGAAAATGGTGTATAAACTGTGAAAATAAAACTACTGTTGAAAGGAATCTATCGAAGCGTATAGCACGTGAATGCTGGTGTTCTAAAGTCCACTAAATCACGTACATCCGTTGAAAAATCACTCTGTACTGAATTCTCGGGGGCGTTACTTTTAACGCTCTGGTATATAACACCATGACGTAAAGATCTTTCGTTACTGTTATCTTTTAGGAAGTAAAATCAACTCGCGAGGTCAAGATTCTGACTATTAAAAAAGTTTTTTTTTTTTGTTTTAAGGCAAAATAAAGATAGAAATAGGTAACAAAAGCAAGTACCAATTTCAGCTAAAGATGCTCTATAAATTTGAATTAATAAAATTAAATATAAAGGTCTTTTATTGAAGTATTTCAGTTAATAGTTGAATTTAACTAAAAGCCAAATTTAAAAGAATTAATATTTCTGGAATTTTTGTCGATAATACTTAAGCGACGGACTCTAAAATCTTGGTCGTCATTCAAGAGAAACCTCCCTACAGTGGATAGTGCAACCTACAGTGGATAATCATTAATAAAAAATACTGATGTATGTAAAATAATTAATAAAATTTAATAAATAGTTTAGATATTACACGTTTTAATGAATTAAAATTCATTATTTTTCTTTTATTTGTGCCAGTAATCAATGATTATCCATTAAAAGTTGCTATCCACTGTAAGGAGGTTTCTTCTACACAATTTTGAAAATCGCATAGGATTGAATATTACTTCAATTTGCTTTTTTCAGTTTGCTTTTTTGAATTTTTTCAAATTTAGTAAATCTCAATTTCCAAAAGAGGGATTTTTGATCTAAAAATTTATTTCTGAAAGAGAAACTTTAAATTGTAAATAATTCACATATAATAAAGGCAAAAATATTATAATATTTACATTTGGCCAAATGTTTTAAAAATAACAAAAGAATTCTATTTATAATCCATAATAATTTATAATTAATTTAATTTATTAAATGAGGTTATATGTATTTATCTATTAATAAAGATTAAAACTTTTCTGTACCATAAGTATAAAAAACTTTCCAAATGAATAATTCTATTTGATGATAAGAATTATTTCTAAATGTTTTTGAATATTATGAATAGAAAAGGAAATTTCAATTTAATTGTTTTTCAATATTAAAAAATAATTCTGTATTCAAAATTTTGCTACCTGACTATAATTTTTAACCTTTTTCACACAGTAAAAGAATTCTCCCTCTTTTACTGTGTGAAAAAGTTTAAAAATTATAGTCTGGTAACGACAAATTTTGTTCTTAAAATCCCACGGAAAATTTTAATTAATTTTATAAAAAATTAATTAAAAAAAAATCTTTGAAAAGAGTTGAAAACACTAAGAATGATTTTCTAAAATTTTTGAAAAGAATGTAGAAGATTTTAATTCAAAAATTTTCAATTCATACAAGATTACAAAATTTTAGAAAATATTTGAATAAGTTTAATAGATATTCTAAAGTTTTGAAAAAATGAAACATAATTTTATTCAAAACAAAATGTAGATTTAGGAAGATTTCGAACAAAATATTCATAAGATAAATACAATTTTCAAAGGTTTCTAGATAATATAAAATTTTGTCACGAATACTCGGAAAATTTTTAACGATTTTTTGTTTTAAAACATTCATTTTAAGAGTGTTTAAAAACTTTTTAAAATATTAGAAAAGATTTTTGAAATTACAAAAAAAAGAACTTAAAAGACTTGAGAGATTTTTAAACAAAAATTTTCAAAATTTTATGAAAAATTTGAATCATTGTAAAATATTTTGCGAAGTACTTAAAAAAATTTTTGAAATAATAAAAAAGAATTATAAACATAAAACGAAATGTATATTATGAAGATTTCGTATTTGATTTTGGAAATTTTGTAAAGATTCTGAAAAGTTTCAAAATAATAAAAAAAAATTCTTAAAAAACCTGAAAATATTTTAAGTGATTTTCTATTTTAAAAATTAATGTTAAGAAAATATTTAAAAAGATTGCAAAACGTTATATTAGATTTACAACATTAGCATAATTGAATCCAGAAGATTCTAAAAAATTTTAGGAATAATTCGAATCAGTTTAAAAGATATTTATGAATTTTTGGAATTTCAAAGGAATTGAAAATATTTTAAGGCATTTAACAATTTTTTAAACATTTTTTTAAATTCTGTAAAATAGAAAAAAAACTTCTTGTAAATTTTTTAGACACTTTTCCAACATCTGAAATATTTAAAAATCTTTTTGAATTTTCCCCAGCAAACTAGAAAAATTATATTTATATATAATTTATATATGATTCTGCAAAATATTTTTGGTTGCAAATTTAACAATTTTGTTAGAAATTCGCGTTTTTGGTTAAAAATTTTTTTTTGCAGAAATTTAATCTTTTTTTTATTACAATTTTAAATGTTTGGTTAAAAATTAAAATCTTTTTTGGCTAACGATTCAACTATTTTGTTAAAAATGTGTCTTTTTGGACGAATTTAAATCTTTTTGATTTAAATTTTAAATATTCGTTAGTTTAATTATCAACTATTATATTTTTGGTTGAGAATTCATCTTATTAGTCGAAAGTTCAATTACTAGGTTAAAAGTTAAACTACTTTCTTGACAATTTATTTATTTGGTTAAAGATTCATCAGTTTAGTTTAAAATTCATCTCTTCGGTTAAAACTGTAAACGTTTTGTGAAAATTTTTCTTTTTTTCGCAGGAATTAATTACTTTCGGTTGAAAAGTCATCTTTTGATTAAGAATTAAACTATTTTGTGCATTTTAAAAAATAAATTTAAAGTTTTTTTATTTTAAATTGAAATTCTTTTGGATTAAAATATCAACTATCACATTTTTTGTTGAGAATTTATCTTTTTTTGGTTCAAAATGCAACTACTTGGTTTAAATTTGAATTACTTTTTTAGAAATTCATTTTTTGGTTTTAGATTGATCGCTTTAGTTGGTGATTTGTATTTTTGGTAGAAAATTATCTTCTTGTTGAGGATTCTACTATTTTATTAAAAATTTGTCTTTTTTGGATGAATTCAACTATTTTTTATACCAACTAAATATGTATTTAAATTCAAATATGAGCTATTACATCTCTTGTTAAAAATTTATATTTTTTGTCTGAAAATTCAACTATTTGATTGAAGATTAACTTTCTTGTTGAATTTTTGATTTAAAATATCCGAAATTTTTTTTAATATTTTGAATTTTCTCAAAAATCTTAGGAAAATGATATTCATATAAGCTTGAAAACAATTCAAAAAATACACCTAAAAAGTAAAGAATGATTCTAAATTTTTATTTTGTGTTCAAAATATTTTTGCCCCTCAAATAAAAAAATTACACGCTCGCGTATCGCGTAATTGATGATGCCAGTTGTATAAAGTTTAATGCAGACAATTTTTAATAATTCACTTATTCACAAATGATGAAAAATAGATTACTTATAACATTTTTAATTGTTCACTTTATAAAAAATAGATTACTTACAATGATCAAGCTTGGGTTTAAGAATTTCTGGGAAATTGCATGGAATGCAGTAATTAGTTTATTTTTGGACAAGAAAAATGCCATTAAAAAATTATGGTCTATAAACGAGTTTTTTCGAGGTTTTTAATAGGCCTGTTAATATGATCTTTTAATTTGAAACAGTAGGTCACGAGCTTTTTGACGTCGTAAAACTTCTTAACGAGATAACAGTACTATAAGTCTAAAAAATAGGGTGGAAATAAATGATCAGAAAACATCTTGCCCTAATTTTTTATTCTATTGAACTCGCCCAAAAAAAAACACTTAACTTCTATTACTTGTTTTTGAATTCCTCATTTTCCCTTTTCAATAAAATATTTTATTATACAAATAAAAATATTCCGTGTATAATATGAACTGAGTTTTAGTTTCAAATGTCAGTGGAAAAGTTTTTTTCAATGATAAATATTTTTTATAATAAGAATTCGAATCGTGAATAGACTATAGTATAACCGATGCCTGGATGCTGTTTTATATGGCATCATAATTCGTTATAAAAGCATAATTGCGCCTTTAATTATTATTGCAGTACAACAAAGTTACATCCAGATTACGACAGGTGCAGCCACACAGTTAAATTTTACAATTATTACCTAAATTGCTCAAAAGTACTCCACTAATGGTAGCAAAATGTTTTTATTATTTGCATAGCTTATAACGGTGATTTTTTCAGATTTAATTATAAGTGGAAAATAATTTATTAACAATATATGTAACTGCGTTAAAATGAAACAAAATTCAGTATTTATATTGGGGAATTTATTTTAAAAATTTCTGCGTTTTTCCACAATAACATTTAATAAATTATGAAACGATTCCCAGAAAAACATTAAGTTTAGAAACAAATTCATGGAATTTCGTTGATCAGGAAAAATCCAGGGATATTACGAAAATGCTAAATGTTAGAGAATTTCTGTAAGAAGCAATAGTGAACCATTATTGAATTCAGGTCTACATCTTTGAAAATATTTTGTATTTTAAAAGATTCCGAAAAATTTTCAACGTACTTAAATAATTTGAAGGAATTTTTAAAATTTTAGAGTTATTAAAAAAAATCCAAGGAATTTTTTAGAGCATTAGAAAGTTTCAAAGCGTTTTAAAAAATTAATAAAAATTTGAAATATTTCTAGGTATTTTAAAAGATTAAAAGGAATTTTAAGCCGGTTTCAATAATTTAAAGAGATTCTATAAGATTTTAGGATATTTTAAAAACATATTTTTAAAACAAGAGCTTTCAAAAATTTTTGAATGATTTAAAAATATTTTAAAGGATTTAAAATATTTTCGAGTATTTTTAAAGATTCCAAGGCATTTTCAAGAGATTTCAATATTTGGAAGAAATTTTGAAGGATTTGAATAATTTTAGAGGATTACAAAAAATAATTATGAGGAGATTCTAAGGGATTTTACGAGATTATCAAGGATCTTAAATGGTTTTAGTAAATTTTAAAAGCTCTCAATTTCTTTGAAAAATTGTTCTAGGATCTCAGAGAGTATCAGTTCTTACAGGATTTTATGATATCTAAACTGATTCCAAAAAACTGATTTATGAAAAGATTATTCACCAAAGATTACAAAATTTTGCGATTTTTTTTTAAATTCCAGTGAATTTTGAATTGATTTCAATAATTTGAAACAATATCCAAGAATTTAAAAGATTTCAGGGTATTTAAAAAAAAAATTTTAATTTTCAATAGATTTAAAAAATGTCATGGAATTTGAAAGACTTTCAAAGAATGATAAAAAATTGCTAAAATACTTCAGGACATTTTTAAAAAGTCCAAGGAATTTTCAAGAGCTTGAAAAAAATGACGAGGGATTTTAAAAAATTTTAAGGGTTTGAAAATATTTTAAGGTATTTTTTAAGATTTCAAGAAATTTATAAATGATTACACTAATTTAATAAGATAATCAATAATTTAAAGAAATTTAGAAGGATTTGTAATAATTTCAGGTATTTAAAAAAATTTCAAGGAATTTTTAAGCGTCTTAAAAAAGGCCTTGAAATCTTTTAAAATACCTAAAATTATTTCAAATCCTTTAAAATTCCTTCAAATTATTATTTATTCTATTAAGTTTTTGAAATGAACTGAAAATTTCTTGAAATCTTTTTAAATACCTTAGAATATTTCGATACCCTTAAAATCTTTTAAAATCCGTTGAAGTTATTTAAAGTTCTGAAAAATTTAATGCAATTTTAAAAATACCCTAAACAAATTTTTAAATCCCTTGAAATCACTTGAAAAATTTTTATGATTTTTGAAAATACTATAAAATCTTTTAAACAAGTTTTATCGCTTCGAATTATTCAAAATAATTGTATTTTCTTTGGAATCTTCTAAAATTGTGAATATCCTAAAATATTAAAAAATCTTTGAAATCTTTGGTAATACCTTAAACTATTTGAACATTTCTGAAGTCCTACGAAATATCTCAATTCTTGTAAATAATTCTTCTGGAATCAATTAAAATATTTTAAAATCCCGTGAAAACTGATTACATTTCCTAAAACCGTGGAGAAATGGTTAAAATACCTTAAGGGCGTTTTAAAGTCCCTTTAAATAATTTAAACTTCTCGCTAATCTTGTGAAAACGGTTGGAAATTTTGAAAATATCTTAAAATATTTCAAATCCTTTAAAACTCCGTCAAATTATTAATTATGCAATTAGGTTCCTAAAATCAAATTCAGAATTTTTTGGAATCTCTTAACATACCTTAGAATATTTCTAATCCATAAAAATCTTTCAAAATCCCTCGACATTTTTTTAAGTCCTTAAAAATTTCCTGGAGTTTTAAAAAACCCTAAAACATTTTTGAAATCATTTGAAATCCCTTGAAATCTGTTGAAATCTTTTGACTTTTTTATATACCTTAAAAATCCCTGGAAATTTTTGAAAATACTATAAAATCATTTTAAAAACTTTAAGTCGTTTGTAATTATTAAAAATAATGAAATATTGTTTGAAACCTTAGAAAATTTTAAGATCCCGAAATCTCGAAAATTCTTTAAAATCTTAGGTAATACTTTAAATTAGTTAAACATCTTCAACATCCTACGAAACCTCTTAATTTTTGTAAATAACTTTTTTTAAATCAATTAAAATACTTTCAAATCCCGTGAAAAGTTCAGACATTTTCTGAAATCATGGACATTTTTTGTAAACATCATAAGGACTTTTAAAATCCCTTAAAAATGTTTAAAATTATCGGTAATCATGCAAAATCCTTTTGAATCTTTTAAGATATCCTAAAATATTTAAATTCCTTTAATATTCCTAGATATTATTATTTATTTCATTGGATTATTAAGATAAACTGCAAATTTCTTGGAATATTTTTAAATACCTTAAAATATTCCCAATCCCTTAAATCTTTCTAAATCTATCTATATTTTTAAAGCTCTTATAAGAATAAGTCCTTTGAAATCAATCACAATATTATAAAATCCCGTTAAAACTGATATTTCCTAAAATCTTTGAAAATTTAGTAAAATAACTTGAAAGATTTTAAAACCCTTTAAAATCTTCAAAATTTTCTGAAATCTTATGAAATCCCTCAAAATCTTTTTAAATATTCTAAAATCTTATTGGTCTTAAAAAATCGTTTTATACCTTTTGAAATTCTTTAAGCCCCTATAATTTTTTTTTTAATTTCTTAAAATCATTAAATCAAATTCGATGAAAAATTTAAAATCTCTTGAAATCTTTTTAAACCACTCTGAAATTCCTTGAAAGTTTTAAAAATTCCTCAGAAATTTTAAAATTCTTTGAAATATTTCAAATTCTTTTTGAACCTAGGCATCAGAAATAATATTTTAAACCAAATTTTACTTTAACAAGGCTTTGAATAGTTTCTTCATCACTAAAATTTGATGAAATACGAATATACATGAATACGAGTCAGAAAGAATAACTTATTTTATATAAAATTATTTTTTATATTTTCTTATAATCAGAACAAACATAAATTTGAAGAATTTACACTTTTCTCATCAGGAAAAATATTGGAATGTGGGAATGAGTATCAACTTGAGTAATTTTTTTATCCTTTTTGCTCCTTAACCCAAAAATGTTAAAATTTAAGTAATAACTGAACTTATTCGATTATTCGAGATATTTCCTCATTCAAAAGTTGTGTCAAAGATTAATACCAAAATTTTGTCAAAAATTCTGTTCAGTACTTCTTGGTTCAAAATTCAACTTCTTTGTTTCAAATTTATTTTATTATTTAAAGATCCATCTCTGTGATTAAAGATTCAAAATATTTATTTTATTTCAAACGGAAAATTTAATTATTCTTTTTTCGGTTAAAAATTCAAAAATTTGGATAAAAATGTATATATTTAATCATAAGTTTGTCTTTTTTGGTAGAAAATTAATCTTCTGGGTTGAAAATTCAATAACTATGATACTTAGTTTAAAATTTAGCTTCTTTGTTAAGAAAATTCTTTCCATTATTTGAAGAGGCATCTCTCTGGTAGAAATTATTTTTTTCTTCTAAATTATTTTTTAAAATGAAAATTTATTTATTCTATTTTTGGTTAAAAATTCAACAATTTGTTTAAAAATTTATGTATATTATTGTCAATTTTATTATTTTTTTCAGTTAAAAATTAATCTTTTGTGTTGAAAATTCGATAACTACTCGGATGAAAATTTAACTTCTTTGGTAAACATTCTTTTTTTTATTCAAAGAGCCATTTCTCTGGCAGAAAATTCAACTATTTTTTAATTCTTTTTTTGATTAAGTTTTTTTAATTGATAATTTTGTTACTCTATTTCTGGTTGGAACTTTATTTGTTTCATTGTAATTTAATCTTTTATGGAAGAAAATTAATATTCTTGGTAGAAAATTCGATTACTACTTGGATGAAATATTTAAATACTTTGTCAAAAATTCATTTTATTATTTAAAGATCCATCTCTATGGTTGAAAATTCAACTATTTTTTCAAAAATTCGTTATTTATTTCACAATCATTTTTTTACTGAAAATTTAAATATTCTATTTTGGTTTGAAAATTCGACAATTTGGTTTTGAATTTATGTATTTTATTATGAGTTCGTCTTTGTTCGTAGAAAACTAATCATCCTGATTGAAAATTAAATCACTTGATTGAAAATTGAAATTTTTTGTAAAGAAATTAATTTTATTTTAAGATCCATCTCTGTGGTTAAAGATTTATGTATTTTATTGTAAGTTTATCTTTTTTGGTAGAAAATTAATTTTCCGGGTTGAGAATTCAATTACTATAATACTTGATTGAAAATTTAACTTCTTTGTTGAAAATTCTTTTTATTATTTAAAGTGCCATCTATCTAGTTAAAAATTCAAATATTTTATTAAAAATTCGTTATTTATTTCACCTTTTTTTTAACTAAAACTTTAATTATGCTATTTCTGGTTCAAATTTTAATGATTTTGTTGGAAATTTATGTATTTTATTGTAAGTTCGCCTTTTCTGATAAAAAAATAATCTATTTTATTGGAAATTTAATTTTTTTATAATTTTTGTAACTGACAATTTAATTATTCTATTTCTGGTTAAAAATACATGTATTTTATTGTAAGTTTATCTTTTTTGGTAGAAAATTAATCTTCTTGGTTGAAAAGTCAATGACTACTTGGATGTAAATTTAACTTTTTTGTTGAAAATTTTTTTTATTGTTTGAAGAGCCATCTCTCTGATTAAAAATGTAACTATTTCTTGAAAAAATCGTTATTTATTTTAAATTATTTTCTTTTAACTGAAAATTTAATTATTCTGTCTTTAGCGGAAAATTTAAAAATTTGGTTGAAAATATATGTATTTTATTGTAAGTTCGTCTTTTTTGTAGACAATTATTTTTATAGATTGAAAATTTAATTATTTGGTTGAACTTCTTTTTGCAAAAATTAATTTCATTATTTTAATCCTCTCTGATTGAAAATTCAATTACTTGATTGAAAATTGAAAATATACCGAATGAGAGCTTTTCCTTTGTATTTAATACAATTATCATTCATAAGATATTTTTATTAAACTAATATGTATATTTAAAAGAAAAATCAGAAACTACCAAAATCGCACTTTTTACGTAAATTGGATGCTTGGAAGCTTGACTAAAGCTGACTATGTCAGGATTTACTGTTTTATTAATGTCTGAAAAACTAAAACTTTAATTTTTCCTTATTTTATATAAATTATTTATTAAAAGCTACATTAGTTGTGGCTTTGGTCATCACCTAAAGAATTCTAGCAAAGTACCTGCTTCTCCACTTTAAAAGCTATTGACTCAGTTCTTATTATGGTTTCCGCGTCTCTTTTTCACAATGAGTAGGATTCGATTTCACTTTACGGTAGCATAAGAGTCCAGGCCCCATTTTTTTCACAGGCTTTTCCAACCCGGAAGTATATAAGGAATATATCTAGTCTTTATGGAACCATGGCCTTACCCCAGATTTCTAATAGCTTCCACTTTTTGCACACATTTTACACTTCCTTAATTGGTTCCACCGCTGTAAAACGTTTCCGACAACATTCCGACCACAGCCCTTTGTAAACTTATCCAAAAGGTCTCTTGTTTGTGATATGAGCGTGATGGATTACAGAAGCGAAAACTCAAGAAAATCCCTTTCAAGGATAAAGAAATCTGTTTCTTATGGACGCTAAGAGTATTTCAATTTTAAGTCAAATCAGTTCGATTTTAGTTTTCGTTCGGGGCAGTTCCTTTCGATAAATTTTATCTTTTTTGTGTATACTGATTATATTTTTTTCACACAAAATACATTCTACAAAAAATATTTAAAAAGGTAATTAAAATACTTTCTAGAAAAATATTATGTTTAAAACATTTCCCGCATAAAATAGATTTTACGCTAATTACTCACCATCGGGAATATAAAAGCAGACTTCACAAGCTCTCCCCTATAATATGGTGGGTTTTGACGAAAATAGGGGAATGATAGGGGAATAAATTCTTTTGAATAAAATTAATTAATAGGTATCATATTTAATTAAAAGTAAAACGCTTAAGATTTCAAGTCGAAATCTATTGTTTTTTCAAAAAAACATGTTTATTTTCAACAAAAAGGGATTAATTTTCCAATAAAAGAGATGAGTTTTTTAAGAAAGAGTTGAATTTTAAAGCTATAAAATCAAACTTTTTAGAAAACCAAGAAAGATGATTTTTCAACCAAATGATTGAATTTTGAACAAACAAATAATATTAATATTAGACCAAAAATTTGTATTCATAATCAAGCAGTTGACGTTTTAAATAAAAGAGGCGAATTTTCAACAAAGTAGTTAAATATTCATGCGGTGGTTAAATTTTTTAAACAAAAAAGATTAAATTTCAACCAAAAACAGTTGAATTTAGAACCAAATAGTTGAATGTTGAAGCAAGAGGGCGATTTTTTTAGAAGACAGTTTAATTTTAAATCGAAAACAGAATAGTCGAATTTTAAACGTATAAAGACGCATTTTCAACCAAATGGTTGGATCTTTAACTAAAAAAGATTATTTATAACCAAAAAGTTCAGATTTTAAATAAAAAAGTGAAATATTTAATGAAAAATAAAACAGTTAAATATTTAGTTTAAAAAATTGATGTTCTAACAAAAAAACTTTTCATAAAATAATTTAATTTTGAACCAAACAGATAAATTTTCAACAAAAAAATAAATTTTTAAAAAGCGGTTCAAGTTTTAATCAAGTAGTTACATTTTCAATGAAAATAGATAAATTCTTAACAAAAAATGTTATGGTTGATATTTCAAACAAAAAATATTTTAATGTTAAATCGAAAACGATTGAAGTAAACTATAAAAGGTGAATTCTCAATAGAGAATGTAAAAACTGATATTTCAACCGAGAAAATTTTAATTAAAAATAAAAAACAGTTATTTTCAAGAAAAACATAGGAATTTAACTAAACTTTTGATTCTTCAAGCCAAAGAGGCGAATCCTCTATAAAGCAGTTAAATTTTCAAACCAAAAGTTCAATTTTTGAACAAATACATGAATTTTCTACCAATCATAATTATTTTTTATCAATAATGACAAATTTTTAACAAATAGCGATCAATTTTCAATTAAAAAATAGAAAATATACATCTTCAAATAAAAAATAAATTTTAAATAAAAAAACAACTAACTTTTAACAAAATAGTTCAAATTTAACCAAAGAGATGAACCTTAAGAAAGAAAATTTCAGTAAAAAGTGGTTCAACTTTTGTCCAAGTAGTTGCATTGTTAATTTGAAAAAATATCAGTTTTTAGCTAAACATGGAGTAATCGCAGCTTCAGTTTGAAAATTACATTTATTAACAAAAAAAGTTCTTAATAAGGCCGTAAAAGTTTCAGCCAATGAGATGAATTTTTAACTAAATTGATAAATTTTCAGTTAAAAAAATTAATTTTTTATCAAAAAAAGATAAACTTTCTATAAAATAATTTTCAACCAAAGAGGTGAATTTTCAACAAATACATAAAGTTTTGAACAAAGGAGTTCAAGTTTCAATCAAGTGGTTACATTTTTAATGAAAATAGATGAATTCTCAACGAAAAATGTAATAGTTGATATTTCAACCAAAAAAAAAATAATTTTAAATAAATAACAGTTAAATTTAATAAAAACAGAAAAATTTAATCAAATTGTTGAATTTTCAAGACAAAAAGGGTAGTTCTCTTTAAAACAGTTAAATTTTAAACCAAAAAGTGTAATTTTCTAACAACTACATTAATTTTATACCAATCATATTGATTTTATACCAAAAAGACCAATTTTCAACTATTAAAGCTAAATTCTAAAACAAAGATTCAAATTATAACCAAAATAATTAAATTTTTCAACCAAAAAGAGAAATTTTAAGCAAAGAAGGATTTTTCGGTCATGGAAAAAAATGTCATCCAAATTGTTGAACTTTTAAGCCAAAAGATGAATCACCTGTAAAAAAGTTTAATTTTAACCCGAAAATAAGCATTTTCAACAAAAAAGTTAATTTTCAACAAACAGCTGCATTTTCAATCAAAAAAGAGGAAATGTTAAACTAATAAGATTATTTTTCCGCCAAAAAAAGATGATTTTGTAACTAACAAAGATCAACTTTCAAACAAAAATATAAGACCTACATTTTCAGTCAAAAGCATAATTTTAAAACAAAAAGAAATCTTTCAAACGAAAAAATTAACTTTTAATAAAGCAAATCAAGTTCTACTAAAGCAATTTAATTTTGAATTAGAATGATAAATCGTTAACTGGAATAATTAAATTTTTAGCTTTAACCAACAAAAAAATTCAAACAAAAACATTAGTTTTCAATCAGTAAAGACAAATTTTCTACTAGAAGTGAAGAACTTTTAATAAAAAATAGAAAGGTTACATTTTCAGGTAAAAAATTAATTTAGAATAAAAAAAATAATTCTTAACAAAATAGTTTAATTTTCAACCAAAGGGATGAACCTTCAAAAAGAAAATTTTAACAAAGTGGTTCCACTTTTGCCCAAATAGTTTAATTGTTAATTTAAAAAAAAAGTTTTCAATAAAGAAGTCAAACTTTCAACCAACGAGATAAATTTTCAACAACAACAAAATATTTTTTACCCATACAAATAATTGAATTTTCTGCAAAAAAAGGATTAATTCTCAACGAATAATACTATAGTA
This sequence comes from Amphibolips quercusostensackenii, assembly GCA_032357855.1. Classification (NCBI taxonomy): domain Eukaryota; kingdom Metazoa; phylum Arthropoda; class Insecta; order Hymenoptera; family Cynipidae; genus Amphibolips; species Amphibolips quercusostensackenii. The sequence goes on along the minus strand of JAUELO010000027.1, from coordinate 859,748 downwards.
GATATTTCAAACAAAAAGGATAACCTTTTAATAAAATTTTAAAATTTGCAGACAAATAATAAATAAAAAAAAAATAAAAACAAAAGGTAAATAAATTACACGAACATTATATCAGGGTGGCCTAAAACTTCATTTTCAAAATTCTTTAACTTTTCTCTTGTCAGATTTTCATTTTCCCTGATCATTATTATTCAAATACCAGAATTTCAATCTAGTAACGTTTTATTTGCATACAATCTTTCATTGATGAAATAAATCAATTTTAAATTGAAATTAAAAAATTGCAAATTAATCAATCTTGATAGTTATTTAAAGTGCTGTAACATAGTGAAAATGGTACTGTAAAAATAGTGTAGGATAACTCAGTCAAATTTCAACTAATTTCAATCAATAAAAGCTCATTACACGCGAAATAAAACTGACTTTCGATAAATTGACAGAAAAAAATTATTAGATCAGAAAATTTTCAATAGAATTGTTGCTAAAGTAGAAAAAAATCGGAAATAAATGAGAAACTTTAAAATATTTTTAATTTTATCTTCGTGGATTTTTTAACGGTATGAAATGAAAAATCTGTTGTTAAGAAGATGTCATTTTGTACTTTCAAACTTTATCTTTTTTCATTCAGAAGTGAACAAGCAAAATTCAAGTACCTTACCAGATTTTTCCAGGTAAAAAAAATTTAGGACTTTTCCAGGCTTTCAAGGATTTCTAGGACGCTAAGCATCCTGTTTTAATTCAACCTGTATTTAAGTTTTTCAGAATTTTGAATGCAGAAACCCCATTTTTTATAAAAATGTTAAATATTTTTATTGTCTTATTAGGCTAGTCCATCTAAGTCCTATAACACTGTGGTTAAGACTCAACTGGATATGGGCCTGCCCAAATTTTTCTTCTATTAAGTTGGGTTCAGAATCACAGTATGAATTTAATTACAACCAGTAATAACAGGCTGCATTAAAATTTATTAGAAGTACTCGAATTTGCCTGGACCTTTGGCCAGGGGAGAGGAAAACTGCAGAGCACATCTTTCCAAAAATGTAATATATTGAAATAGATTTGATTTCCAACATTCATTGACGAGTGGTTTATATGGAAAGTAATTCGGTGTGGAATTCAATGTCACAAACCGTTTTCTCGTGTGAATATAAAAAATATAGCTGGTGCATAACCAACCTGATTTAAAGAGCCATCGCGACTTTGCGAGCAGCTATCACGCGACGGAACGAGCATTACCTGCTCACCCAGACTACAACTGACCCTGCTAACGTTTTAGTGCTCCTATTTCTGTTTAACTTGACAATTAACATACTGGCGCAAGTTCATTGTGACCGTTACATTCAGATTGCCGACGGACGACGACGCCGGGTTGGGATCCGGTGTGATCCGTCACTTTTTGCCGGTACACCTGCTTTTCACATTTTCTATTTCTTCTTGTTTCTTTCAAATCCTCGCAGGACTTAAGGAATTAAGTAAATGTGTGAATTATCTGTGAGAACACCTGGTGTTATTTTTTTAGATGTTTGGTTTTTTCGCCGTCACCTGTCAAGATGAGCCTACTTTTATTTGAACTTTGTAGGATAGCCATTTTTGAGTAAATGGTGATTCTACAAGCAAACTTCGTAGGAAGTATAGGGAATTGATACGGAAAAGAATCGGGCGCTGATCCTGAGAAGAGAACTGAAAAAGCATTTGCACTCTATCAGACTTATCAGGCTTATCAGTCTCCATCAGACTTTTTCGAATTTTGGGTTCCTTTTTTTTCTGAAAAAACTCAGGTTCCTTTAAGTATCCACAGAGAAAAAACTTGGGGTACGAAACGTTGCGGGTAATCGTTGAGGCAGGGTAATAGTCAGCTGATTACTCCTAACTGAGGTAAACTTTCCACCGCGAAAGTTTACTTCAGTTTAGAGTACCCACCTCACGTTTACCCTACTTGACGGATTACCTGCAACGTTTTGCATCCTCAATTTGCATGCGTCTTTAGGTTAAGAAAAATGGACATATTAATATTTAATCGTAAAAATTAGCATTTAGAAGTCGTTCTACACAACTTTTATGGAAAAGTTCAAAAGATTTAAAAGATTCAAAATATTTCAAGGGATCTAAAATGATTTTAATAGCTTCTAAGAAAATCCATAAAATTTTCCAGGATTTTAATTATTTTAACAAATTTTTAAATCTTTTGAACGCTTCAAGGATGTTTAAAAGATTTTTAAGATTTTACATCAGTCTAAGGCATTGCACAAGAGTTAGTGGAAGGATTTAATATAACTTCAAACATTTGAAGAAGTTTTTAGAGAATTAAGAAAAACTTATGGAATTGCAAATAATTTCCTTAACTTCATAAGGATTTTGAAAGATTTCATAGGATTTAAATGGTTGCAAGGTATTTTTGATGATTTTAAGAGACTTTAGAGAATGTTAAAGATTTCAAAGAATTTTTATGGATTGAGTCTAAGTGATATTTAACGAATTTCAATAGATATAGAATATTTTAATCATTTGATAATATTTCTAGGAATTGCAAAAAATTTTAGAAAAATAAAAAGATTTCGTAGGATTTCATAAATTCGAAGATAATTTTTAACATTTCGATTTATATGCAGTTTTAAAGAATTTCCTTAAATTTTGGGAGATTTAAAGGATTCCAGAATTTCAAGGGATTTTATCAGATTTTCTAGGATTAAAATAATTGCAAGAAAATCCAAAGGCTATCGATAGTGCATGATTACCAGAAATCGTCAATAGATTATTTCGTTAATTTGAAGGGATTTTAAAGGATTTTTAGGATTTATATGTATTTTTAAGAACTCCAAGCAATTTTCAAGACCTTTGAAAAATCGCAAGGAATTTTCAAAGCATGAAAAGGATATAAAACATGTAAAGGTATTGTAAAAGATTCCAAGGAACTTTCAAGGAATTTAATGATTTTAAGGTATTTAAAAAAATTTCATGCGTTTTCAAAGAATTGCTTAGATTTTTGGAAGATACGGGATTTGAAAAGAATTTTAATAGATTTTCAAAGAATTTAATGATTTTACGGGATTTTCAAATCTCTCAAGGTATTTTAATAAATTGGACATGATTTTAAGAAATATCACTACTAGATTTTATGGAATTTGGCGGGTCTTAGTTTATTCTAATAATTCCTAATTTTGTCATATTTTTGCATCAGAATTTAATTATTATTATTTTTATTATTTTTATTATTATACCATTAAGTCATTTCCCTTTCGAGGTAGACGAGACTCACTCGGTAAAACCGAAAGAGTCGTATAATTGCATAAAATAATTTCAATAAGACATTAATTAGTCTCATATCTTTACGTTTATTTTTTACGATTATATGCTTAAAAACTATGCTAATATTGTAGAAAATTAAAATAAGAGGAAAATATTACTTCTAATTTATATAAAGTCATTTTTAAATTGGAAAATAAGAAGAATATCGATTCCAACAGTTTTAAAATAAATTTATAGAAATTCCAAGAATTTTAATCATTTTTTATTTTTAGTGATTTCGAGAAACTTCAGAAAATGTTAAGGATTTCAAAAAATTTATATGGAATGATTTTACGTGATTTTTATTGGATTTTAATGCATATAAAAAACCTAAATTTTATGATATCAAAAAAGATTCCAAGGGATTGCAGAGGATTACTAAGATTTACAAATAGTTTTCAAGATTTTTAAGAGGTTTTATAAGTTTTTTGAGTATTTAAGTAATTCAAAGGGATTTTAAATGCTCTCAATAATATATTTTAATCAAATTCCTAGGATCTCAATAGATTTTATAGGGCTTCAAATATTTCAAGAAATTTTAAGGAATACCATTAGTTTTTATAAAATTTCAATTAAGGTTCGGTTTTACAGAATTTTCTTGAACTTCAGCAAATTTCCGAGAATTTTTTAAGGAATTTCAAAGGCTCTTAATAATGTATTTCAATAGATCGCTCAGAATCTGAAAGGATTTCAAAGGGCTTCGAATATATTAAAAGATTTCAAGGAATATAATCAGATTTCATGCAATTTCACGGGATTTCAATAGATTTTGTAATATTTTAATGGATTTCGGAAAAATTTTTTCCAAAAATTAAAGGATTTCAAAGGAATTCGACGATTTGAAAAGATTTTTGAATATTTTTAATAGATTTCAAGAATTTAAAGGAATCGTAAGAGATTTCAATGGATTTTAAAGATTTTATGGTATTTTAGGAAATTTTCAGGAACTCTCAATTGCTTTAAAAAATTTTAAGGCATTTTATAAAAGTTCAATGGATTTGAAATATCGTATGGTATTTCTAAGGAATCCAAGGGCATTTTGAGATATTTGAAAAAATTAAAAAAAAAATTTCAAGGATTTTAATGATATTAAGGAATCGAGAAAAATTGTTCGGAAGATTTAATAAGATTTTGTGGGTCCTATAAGTTTTAAGTCTACTTTAGAAGATTCCAAGGGATTTTAAAAATATTTTGACAGAAGTTTAAATCTTTATCGCAAAAATATGCATATTCTGCAAAAATAATTGAATTTCCGACTAAAAAGACAAGATGTTAATAAAATAAGTAAATTTTCAACTGAAAAAGATCAATTTTCTAGTAAAAATGGCATAGCCACATTTTTATTTGAAGAAATCATTTTCAAGAAGAAGAAAACGAATTTTCAACCAAGTTTGTTACATTTTTAATCAATGAAATAAACGCTTGACTAAAATGACACATCTTCAGTAAAAACAAAAATTTTTAACCAAATAGATAAATTTTCAACCCAGAAGATAAATTTTCTACCTGAATGAAAAACAAAATTTTCACAAAATAGATAAATTTTAAACTAAAAAAGATCAATTTTAAGCAAAACACAGAAAATTTAACTTTAAATTAGAAAAATAAGTTTTTAACTAAATAAAAAAAAGGTTAAACAATATATATATATATATAATATATAAGTAAGTTTTTAAAAAAATACAAAAATTGCAACGAAATAGTTAAATTTTCAACCAAACAGATGAATTTTTAAACAAAAAGATTAAATGTCTATCAAGAAAAAAACGTCGAAAAATAGAATGGTTAAATTTCTAGATTAAAAAATTAATTTTTAATAAAAGAAAACTAATTTTCAACCAATAAAGTGCAATTTTAACCAAAAAGATTCATTTTCTACCTAAAAGAATAATTTTTAACACAACACATGAACTTTCAACCAAACATTTTAATTTTTAATGGGATTTTTAACCTAATACTTGAATTTTTAACTAAAAATGTTAATTTTCTAAAAAAAAAGAAGAAATTTCTAACTAAGAAAGATAAATTCTTAATAAAAAATAGGATAGTTTAATTTTCAGTTAAAAAATGTTTTCAAGCAAATAAAATAAGTTTTTAATGAAATAAATAAATTTTCAACCAAACAAATTAATTTTCTACTGAAAACATTGATTGTCGATGAAAAATCGACCAAAAATTAAATTACATTTTTAGTTGAACAAATTAATTCAGAAATACATTGATAATGTATTTTTACGTTTTTTTTCAATTAAAAAAATTTTTTTTTAAATTCTTTAAACTTGAAAAAAACTAATCTTCTAATTTTTAAGAAGTGTAAGTAAGTGGAAAAAATGGATGGATTTTCAACTAAAAAAGATACATTTTCACCAAAAAATAGAATAGTTTAATTTGAAGTTAGAGATATAAGTTTTTAACGAAATAAAATAAATTCTCAACGAAATAGTTAAATTTTTAACCAAACAGAAGAATTTTCAACCAAAAAAAATGAATGTCCATAAAAATTTTTAAAGAAAAGTACAATAGTTAAACGTTTAGTTAAAAAAATTAATTTTAAATAAAAAAAACTAATTGTCAATCAAAGAAATGAATTTTCAATACAAAAATTAATTTCCTATTAAAAAAGAATGATTTTTAACAAAATGCATGAATTTTCAACCATATATTCTAATTTTTAATGGAATTTTCAACCTAATAGTTGAATTTTTAACCAAAACGTTCATTTTCTACCAATGAAGAAAAATTTTCAATAAAATAAATGAATTTTCAACTAAACTAAAAACATAAATTTTCAACAAAAAATGCAATAGTTTAATTTTTAGTTAGAGAAGTAAGTTTTCAAGCAAATAAAATACATTTACAACGAAAAAGTTAAATTTTTTATCAAGAAATGATCCTTCTACCAAAAAGATTAAATTCATATTTAAAAGAAATAACAAAAAATGTAGTAAAATTTTTATTTAAAAGAATTGATTTTCAATAAATCAAACTAATTTTTAACCAAAGAAATTAATTTTCAACTAAACCGATTTATTTACTACCAAAAAAGAATATTTTTTAACAAAATAAATGAATTTGCAATCAAATTTTTTAATTTTTAATGAAATTTTTAAACTTATAGTTGAATTTTCTACCAAAAAGATTAATTTCCTACAAAAAACGGTTATTTTATACAAAAAAAGTCAACTTTTAACAAAATAGATGGATTTTTAACTAAAAATAGAAGTGTTCAACAAGAAATACAATAGTTAAATTTTCAATTAGAGAAGTAAGCTTTTGAGCAAATAAAACACATTTTCAACGAAATAGATCAATTTTTATGCAAACAAATGAATTTTATACCAAAAATATTAAATGGCTACCAAAAAATTGGACAAAATGCAGTAAAATTTTCGGTTAAAAATATTATTTTTCAATACAGAACAATTTTTAACTGAACAAATTAATTTTAAACCAAAAAGATTAATTTTCCACAAAAAAAGAATCACTTTTCACAAAATACATACATTTTCAACCTGATATTAGAATTTTCGTACAAAAAGGTGAACTATTCACCAAGAAGATTCATATTCTATCACAAGAGATAAAGGTTCAAGAAAATACAGAAATGTCCAAAACGATAGTTGAATTTTCAACAAAAGAAGATCGATGGTCAACCCAACATGAAATAGTTAACTTTTCAGTAAAAAAAATTAATTTTTCATTGTACATACTTATTATTATATATATATATGTATATGTATATATATGTATATATATATATATATATATATATCATACTTATTACATATATCTTAGTAATAGTTTATCAGTGAAAAAAATGATCTGCACA
>JAUELO010000027.1:826604-845335 GCA_032357855.1 Amphibolips quercusostensackenii | reverse complement strand
ACGCATCCATAAAAACATATCCAGACAATTACTTAGAACATTTTTCAGACATTATTAAATTAAGGAACGTTTAATTTAATGAATTAAAAATTTTTTGAATATGTTACCAGCACAAAGCTTACTCTATGAGAAAGCAAAAGGACGAATTTTCAACGAAATAGTTAAAGCCTCAATCAAACAATTGAATTTTGAACTAAGAAAGATTAGTTTATAAAAATGGTTTGAATTTAAATAAGAAAAATTAATTTACAATACAAAAAACACGGATTTTGAACAAAATAATTGAATTTTTAATTAAATAATAACATTTTTTACCAGAAAGATTATTTTTCTACCAAAGACGATTTTTTCACAAATGCATTTTTTTCAAGGGGGAAAAAAATCACAACAAAAAATGGAATAGGTCAATTTTCAGTCGAAAAATTTATTTTTTGACAAAAAAAAATAATTTTCTAGTAAAATCATGAATATAAAAAAGGAATTTTTGATAAAGTATTTTAGCTTTTAATCAAGCAGTTGATTTTTTGTCTAAAGAAAAAGATTCTTTAAAAAAAAATTATTTATTTGCTATCAATAAAAACAAATTAATCTATTCTGTAACATGTGTTGGCCAAATCAGTAATTTGGAATGATCTAAACTTTAACTGTCATTGATTATATCAGTTATTTTGAATAACGTAATCAGCAACTTTCACTTATTAAATCAGTCATTTAAAATGATTCAACCATTAACTTTCACAAATTAAATCAGTCATTTTGATTGATTTAATCCGTAACTTTCAATGTGTTAACCAGACAATTCAGGTTAGTTTTTACCATTTATGAAAATCTAGAAATTGAATGAAGAAATTTATTTAGAAATAATTTTATCAATTTTATTAAAACAGACAAATCAGTCTTAAAACACAAACATAACCCACAATTGTTAAAAAACTGTTAAATTTTGTTAAAATTATATTTATATTTGTTTAAAAAAAAACAAATTTTCGATATTATTATGTCAAACAAAAATAATTGGATTTAAATCTAATGATTTTTATTTAAAAATACTAATCTTAGGAAAAAATTCCCTAAACATAACCTGGAGTTGTTGAAATAATGTTAATATTCTTTGAAATTTGATCATTTTTAATTAAAAATTCCAATTTTCGACGAGATTGGTATTTTTAACTTGATATTTCTAATTTCGGTATTTTATCAATTGTAAGGTGGTTAGAATAGTAACTTTTGAATTGGAATTTTGTATAGAACCTTAAATTGTTTCAAATTGTAATTTTTATTTAAAATCTAATTATATTTGTTAAAAAGAACTAATTCAAAATAATCAAAATAGATAGTCTTGTTAATGATTTTTATTTAATGAATTTGATTTAAAAATGCCAATTTCCGTTGACAAACACTGACGCAACAGAAAATGAAATGTACTAATATAGAATATAATATTTGCAATAATTTATTATAATTTGAAATTTTTTATTTAACCGCTTAAAAGTATTGAAAACGACGACTGTTTCTTAATTTGCGTAAAGTTGCTATGAGTTTTTTAATAAAAAGGGATTACTTCTAGATTTATTTTTTCAAATTTCAAATTTTAATATTTTGTAGAAAATGTATATATTTTGTTGAGAATTCTTCTTTTCGATAGAAAATTAATCTTATCAGTTGACAATTGAACTATTTGTTAAAAAATTTATGTATTCTGTTAAAAATTTCTTTTTTGGTTAAATTTTTTTTCTTCTTAATTACAATTTAACAATTTGTTATTATTGGACATTTGAAATTATTAACAATTTTGGATTATGTTAGTGTTTTTTGACTGATTTGTCTGCTCTAATGGGATTGAAAAAATTATATCTCGTTTTTTATTCAAAATACCAATTTTCGACGAAATTAGTATTTTTAATTTGTTATTTCTAATCTTGGTATTTTATAAATTGTAAGGTAATAGTAAGGTTTCTACGATTTTTCTTATTTAAAGGTATTTCTTCTATATTTATATTTTTAAATTTCAAATTATAATATTTTGTAGAAAATTTATGTAGTTTTTTGAAAATTCTTCTTTTCGATAGAAAATTAATCTTATCGGTTGAAAATTGAAATATTTGTTAGAAATACAAGTTTTTAAAATCTAACTTTTATATATAAATAATACATAATACATAAGACAATCAGCCATTTTGATTGATTTAACCCGTAACTTTCAATGTGTTAACCAGTCAATTCTGATTACTTTAATTCTTTTATTAATGTGAAGAAATTTCATAAAGAATTTTATTTGCAAATAATTTCTTAAATTCAAAAAGAGCAAACAAATGAATAAAAAATCACTGAGTTTTATAAGGTTTTTTTATTTTTGTATTTCTAAATTCACATTCAGTATAGTTAATTATTTCAAAATATTCAAAGAGCCATAAACTGTTTATCTGATTTATTTTGGAATTCATTTTAACAAGTGGTCTTTCGTTCTCTGGTTACCTGTATAATCACCTGATTGGGTGTAATTTAAAATAGGTGCCATTTTGCGGCTTTTTCGTGGACATGATGAAACGTGGGTTGTGCTACACGTAGATTGCAGTTCGTGATTCGAAAAAGAACCAGCTCGTATTTTATACTCTTGGAACGTCGGCACTCCCAAGAAATCACCTATCCCGCGTGAGAAAGGTTCTAAGGGGTATAAGATATCTCGAAAAAATAAAACTATTGTGAAAGCTATTCAAGAAGGATGCAACTAAGATTTTTAAGCCATCAGAAAACTCCTAATAACCACTTTCAAAATAATAAAATAACAAAATTAACATTTAAAATTATTTAAGAAAATGATTTTTATATGAAAGCTAAATGTTTTTCACTCAAATTCCAATTGAATTAGTAGAGCCAATAAGAAATTCCAACTATTCTTGGTTGATAAATATTTTTTATTAGTTGAAAAGTATATCGTGATATTTTTCGTTCTAAATAAATTCATATAATTTGGTTAAAAACTACTGATTGATTGAAAAATTTATTATTTTGTTGAAAATGCAACTATTTTTTAATTTAAAAGTTAAAATATTTTGTGAAACATCAATGTTTTTGGTTGAAAATAAAATAAAATAATAAAATAAACATTTTACTCAATAAAAATGATTTTTATATAAAAACAAAATGTTTTTCAATAAAATTTGAATTGAATTAGTAGAGCCAATAAGAAAATCTAACTATTCTTGGTTAATAGTTATTATCTTTTTTTTTAAAGTCTACCATAATATTTTTTGTTAGAAATTCATATATTTTGGTTAAAAAAATCTACTATTTGATTAAAAATTTAATTATTTTTTTGAAAATGGAACTATTCTTTACAAAAGTGCTTAATGTTTTTCGCTTAAATTTGATTTAAATTAGTAGAACCAATAAGAAAATTCAAATATTTTTGTTTAAAAGTTCTTTTTTTTTAGTTGATAGGTCTACCGTAATATTCTTTGTTTGTAATTCATATATTTTTCTTGAGAAATCCACTATTTTATTTAAAATTTAATTATTTTGTTATAAATGAAACTATTTTTTTTTCAAGTCTAAGAGTTGAACTACTTTGTAAAAATTTATCTTTTTGTCTAAAATAAAATAAAATCAAATAATAAAATAAACATTTTACCTAATAAAAATAAAACTTATATAAAACCTAAATGTTTTTCGCCTAAATTTGAATTGTATTAGTAGAACCAATAAGCAAATCTAACTATTCATGGTTAAATGTTCTTTTTTTAGGTTGAAAGGTCTACCATAATATTTTTTGTTCAAAAATCATATATTTTGGTTCAAAAATCTACTATTTTGATTAAAAAATCTACTATTTGATTAAAAAGTTAATTATTTTGTTAAAAATGCAACTATTTTTTTAAGTCTGAAAGTCGAACTACTTTGTTAAAGATTAATCTTTTTGGCTGAAAATACAATAAAATCAATTCAAATAAACATTTCACTTGATAAAGTAATTCTTATATGATACCTGAATGTTTTTTGCTTAAATTTAAATTGAATTAACAGAACCAATAAGAAAATCCAACTATTCATGGTTAAAATTTTTTTTTATTTAGTTAAAAAGTCTATCATACTATTTTTAGTTCGAAAATAATATATTTTGGTAAAAAAATCTACTATTTGATTGAAAATTAAATTCTTTTCTTGAAAATAAAACTAATTTTTAAAGTCTGGAAATTTAACCACTTTGTAAAGAATTAATTTTTTGGTTGAAAATTCATCTCTTTGGTTAAAAATGGAACTATTTGGTTAAAAATGTCACTATCTGGTTAAAAATGTCACTATCTTGTTAAAAATTTAGGTATTTTGTTTAAACTTCGTTTCATTTTTAGTTAAAAATTAATTTTTTTAATTAAAAATTTAACTATTCAATTTTTCGTTAACAAATCATTTTTTTGTTTGAAATTCAACTACTTGGTTAAAAATTCACCTTTTTGCTTGAAAATTAAAAAACTTGGATGAAAATTCATGTATTTTGTTAATAATTCATATTTTTGTAGAAAATTTATCTTTTTTGTAAAAATATCAATATTTTAGTAAAAAAGTCATTTTTTTTGTTTTGAAAATTCATGTTTTTAGGTTACAAATTCAACTCCTCAATTAAAAATTTAAGTGCTTTGTTCAAAATTTGTCGATTGGTAGAAAATAACTCTTGTTGGCTGAAAATTCAACTATTTAGTTCAAAGTTGAACTGATTTGTACAAAATTAATTTTTTTAGTTGAAAATTCATCTCTAGTTAAAAATGTCACTATTTGGTTAAAAATTAAACTATTTTGTTAAGAATTTATTTCATTTTTACATAAAAATAAATTTTTTTACTGCAAATTTAAATATTCCATTTTTCATTCAAAATTGATTTTTTTAGTTTAGAATTCAACCATTTAGTTAAAAAGTTACCTTTTTGGTTAAAAATTCAAGTACTTGGTTGAAAATTTATGTATTTTGTTAACAATTCGTCTTTTATGTAGAAAATTAATTTTTTTAGAAGATTCATCATTTTAGTTGAAAATTCATCTTTTTGGTGAAAAATGCAACTGCTTGGTCGAAAATTAATCATTTATGGTTGAAGAGTTTAGTACTTCGTTGAAAAATCATATTTTTTGAATGAATTAAACTATTTTGATTTAAAATGAAAATATTTTTTTCAAATATTAAGTATTACATGTTTCGTCGAGATTTTATTTTGATCTGAACAAATCAACTGCTTCATTTAAAGTTGTACTTCGTTGTAATGAATACATTTTTCATTAAAGTTATATAATTTTAGTTACAAATTCAATTATTTACTCGTAAATTAACTATTTTGATAAAAATTAATATTTTTGGTTGCAAATTAAACTACATAATTTGATCGAAAATTAAACTTTTTGGTTAGAAAAAAAGTCATTTTTAGTTGAATTCAAGTGATTAAAAATTAGTGTTTTTTTTTGCTTAGAAACTTTTTAGGAATTTTGAGAGTTTTAAAATGAATAGAAACAATTTTCTTAAAATTTCTAATAAATTTCCAAATTATTTCTTATTTCACAAAATTTATTTTAAGAGAATGTTTAAAAAGATTACGAAACATCTAAAAATTTTCCAAAATTGTAAAAAAATATTCTGAGATATTTTAAGGTAATTTTCTAGATTTTTAATGAATTTGAAATAAAATCCATGTAATTTTAACAGATATTTCGTAGTATTTTTTTCATTTCCAAGAAAGATTTAAAATTCGAAAAGATTTCAAAAAAATTATAACAAAACGTAGATTTTTGAAGAAAATTTGAAATAAAATTTTGAAGATTTAAAGATTTAGACATTTTTGACAAAAATTCTTAAGATTTTTAAGAATATTAAAAGTGATTTTTTTATTTTAAATACTAATTTTAAAAGAATATGCAAACACATTTAAAAATAATAAAAAAGTTTTCGAAAATTGTCAGAAATGCACCCGGAAGATTTTAAGAGAATTTTAGAAATAATTCGAGTCAGTTTAAAAGAAATAAAAAAATTTCGAAAGTTTAAAAAAAATTTTAAATACTTCAAAACTGAAAAATGTCTAAAAATCTATCAAATATTGTTCAATTTCTTTTTAAGCGTCAAAAAGTCCTAAATATCTTTTAAACTGACTCAAATTTTTCCTAGAATTTTTTTAAATCCTGAAAAGTAAAAAAAATTTTGTATAAAAAATTATATTGCCCTTTAAATTATAATTTACTTGATATTTTCTTTCTTGACTAACAATTTTTTTAGAAAATGTTGTCATTTTGGTTTAAAAATGCATCTGTTTTGATACAAAATTCGTCTTTTCGGGTAAATCCAAATGTTTTTGAAATACTTTGTTCAAAATTCACTTGTTTAGTTAGAGAATCATAATTCTAGTTAACAATACATTTCTTTGGTTAAAAATGTTACTATTTTGTTAAAAATTCATCTTTTTGTTTGAGGATTCAACCATTTTGTTAAAATTTTATTTTTTATGAATTCAACTATTTTTTATGTGAAATAAAAATCGTTTTGGATTATAATATCAACATTTTTCGTGCAAATTTTTTTTTCTTGAAAATTTTACTACTTCTCTAAAAGTTTAAATGTACTGTTGAAAAGTATTTTTTTTGATTGAAGATTTATCATTTTGGTTGAAAATTCGTCTTTTTGGGGGAAAATTAATCTTCTTGGTAGAAAATGTACATATTTGGTTGAAAACTAAACTACTTCATTAAAAATTTAATTTTTTTGTTGGAAATTTCTATTTTTTGGTAGAAATTTAATTTTCTTGATAGAAAAGTTAATTAATGTGGTTAAAAACTAAACTATTCAATTAAAAATTAACTTTTTTGTTGAAAATGCGTCATTTTGGGTTCAAAAATATCATTGTTTTGTAGAAAATTGGTCTCTTTTTGAAAATATTTATTCTTTTTTTAGTAAACAATAATCTTTTCTGGTTGAAGATACAACTATTTTGTTAAAAATTCGTTTTTTCATACATTAAACTGTTTTGAATATACAATAAAAATCGTTTAATATTGAAATATCAATTATCACATTTTTCATTGAGAATTTACCTTTTTTTTTGAAAATTCAACTATTTGGTTCGAGATTAACTTTTTTGTTAAAATTTTGATTCGACATGATCCACAATTTTTAAAAATCTTTTTAAATTTTCTCAAGAATCATAGGAAAATTATGTTTGTATAATCCTGAAAATAAATAAAGAAATGAAACTAAAAAATTAATAGTTATTCTAAATTTGTATTTATTACTAAAAATTATGTTCCTCTTTGAATCAAAAAACTGATATATAATTTAGAAAATATTTGAAGAATTACGCAGAAAAAAATGATTAATTAAAAAAAAACTACCATAAAATCTTGAACATTCTTTTATTAGACATTAAACTAGCTCGTAATATTATTTTTTACAAATTATCTGAAACATTTGAATTCTGAATATCCACTAAAATATAAAACTGGAATGTTAAAAATTTTAAGCGCCATTAAAATCGTTTTAAGAGAATTGTATGTACTAACTGTTAGGTAGGCAAACTAAAAAATAAAAATTTGCATAAGAGTGAAAATTAGTGAGTTTTGGAAAAATGGCAAAAGCAGTGAAAAGAGAACGTTATGATAGAGTTTATTTGTCGAAATATGAGTAAATGGCCAATGCAGGTGGCGATAAATAGGCCGTATACCGTTGCTGAGGGAAAAATTCGAGCAAAATCAGTTTCCACTGAACGCCTGGTGTTGATGAGTAATTACCCATAACTTTAAAGTATACGGCTTTATCTTTATCCTAAACTGTCACATAATGGTTGTGAGCGTGATTTTTTTTATAGCCACTAACGTAATAAAACTAACCCGTCCGCGATAAATTCTTTCAAACGATTAGAGTTTCTGCGAGCTTCGCTATTCTCACATTTCAAATCGAGGATTTCGATAAATTTCGATAACGTTCGATAAATAAATGTAAATTCTGCTATACTTTTATGGAAATTTGCATATGCTTATCTGCTTTGGAACGTGAAAGGGTCGTTTCATAAATTAGATTGTCAGCATTTCAAAAACGGATTTTTAATTTAATTTTTTTTCAGTTAAAGCTTAGCAGGTTATGAATTTTATAATTCGATTATGTTTTTGAACGCTGAAATATTTTCGACAAAAAAAATCAAATTCCTGGAGACGAATCACAAATACGGCTGTGAAGTACTATGGATGTATTCACTATGAGTGAACTTATTTGTGCTCATTTTATTAGTATTTTGCTTCCTCATAGGTATCAAATAAATTTGCTTCCTCATAAAGGGGATTTTTTTTCCTAAAAACAGAAAAAATGGAATATTTTTCATATTTTTCAAGCTTATGTTTCTGTTTTACCGAAACTCTTTTTTTCAGAAAATTAGAGAGCCCACAAAAATGTCAATTGATTTGTTCTGTTACAATAAACAACTTTGTAACTTACCGTATTGCTATATTCCAAATTTAAATTGAAACCAAAATTTCCTTCATACAAACAATATAACTTTTTTTTAAACATTCTAAGTAGCTATTGATTAATCAAGAATGGTCATCGAAAGGTCATCAATATATCTATCGACGTATCTCGAAGACGCGAACAACTATATCACATGCAGAACTGTTATATTCCCAATTTAAAAAAATCCTTTCATTATTAAGGAGAATAACTTTGTTTACAAATTTAAAAACGATATTGGTAGGTAGTGGTAGGTCATAAAAGATTCTTAATTTAGGTGATCGCTGTGCCTCGAAGATGCGAACAAACGTATGATATACATTAATGTTTTATTTCCAATATTAAAAAGTTTTCCTTATGTTAACAAAATAAAGAATATATCTTTTAAATTTATAAATCAGTATGGCTAGATCATAAGAGTTTATAGAATGTTCATCAATAGCTCATTCGACATATCTCGAAGACGCGAACAAACATATCAGATTCATAAATCGGTACTGGTGGCTCATGAAAGGTTCAACAATAAGTCTATCGATGCGTCTCAAGGACGCGAACAAATGCCTTACATCTAGTATTGTTATATTTTGAATATAAAAAAGGTTTTCCTCATATAAGCAGAATAAACCATTTTCTAACGTTTGATAAATAAATATAAATTTCGCAATATTTTTATGGAAGTTTGAATATATTTATCTCCTTTTTAACGTAAAAGGGCCGCTTCATAAATAAGATTGTCAAAATTTCAAAAACGGATTTTTAATAGTAATTTTTTTGTTAAAACTTAGCGCAGATAGTGGAATAAATGATTCGCTAATAAATTTACAAAAAAATATGTTTGTCAACTCTGAAATATTTTTAGCAAAATAAAATTAAAATTCTTGGAGAAAGATCACAAATTAGAAAAATGTGATACTTTTATAAAGTTTCAAAACTAGGAAAAGCGAAATATTTGTCTATTCTTGAAATATAATTTCATCAACCCGTTAAGTTTTCCAGAAAAAAGTGTTTTATTATTATAATTATTTTTTTAGAGTAATGAAAAAAAGTCTCTAGACTAGAAATAAATAATTTAAAGCACAGGAAATTGGTAATTTAATTCGTAGTTTTGACTTACAACATAATCTATTAATTATTTCTAATATTATTTTTCTGGAAAATAAGAAAATCAGGTCTTCTTTTTCGATTTTTGAAAAGAAAACTTTGTGTTACAAAAAAAACTTTGCGCAAAGAAAATATTAAAAAGGCATTTACAAGTTTAATTATATGTATGAACATTTAAAAATGTTTGTGCTCATTCTAAAATTGTTTAAGAAATGTATTACTCATTGAAATTTTTTATTATTATTACTTGGTATTACTTGGTTGAAAATTTAATTATTTATATGAAAATTCAATATTTCTGATAAAAATCATCCTTTTTGGTTAAAAATTCAACCACTTGGTAAAAAATGTAAATATTTGGTTATCTTTTATCTTTTACTTGAAAATTCAACTATTTTTATAAAGTTCAAGAATTTGGTCGAAATTTCTTTTTCTTCTTCTAAAGAAAAGAAGCTTCTTAAAGCAAAAGCTTCTTAAATCATCATCTTTTTCAGTTAGAAATTTTATTACTTGGTTGAAAATTTAATTATTTATTTGAGAATCCAATAATTCTGATATAAGTTCATCCTTTTTAGTTAAAAATTCAACAATGTAGTAAAAAATGTAACTATTTGATTAAATATGAACTTTTTCCTTGAAATTTCAACTATTTTTCATTAACTTTATTAATTGCATTAAAATTTCGTTTATTTCTTGACAGAAAAATTTTTCTTGGTCAAAAATTCAACTCTTTTGGCAAAAATTTCATCTTTTTTTTTAAACCAGCTGTTTGCTTAAAAAATGATCTATTTTGGGTGTGAATTAATTTTTTTAGTTAAAAATTTTATTATTTGGTTGAAAATTTAATTATTTTGATAAAAATTTAATAGTTTTGAGAGCAATTTTTCCTTTTTGGTTGAAAATTCAACTATCTGGTAGAAAATTTAACTATTTGGTTTAATATTATCTTTTTCTCTGAAATTCAACATTTTTTATAAATTCAACATTTTGGTCAAAATTTCGTTTTATTTTTGACTTAAATTTTTCAAAAAAATTCGACTCTTCTGGGGAAAATTTAATCTTTTTCAAGTATTAGTGAAACTGTTTGCTTGAGAACTTATCTGTTTCTGTTGCGAATTTATCTTTTTTAGTTTAAAATTTTAGTATATAATTTAAAATTTAATTAATTTGATGGAAATTTAATAATATTGATAAAAAAACTATCCTTTGTGGTTGAAAAATCAACTATTGGGTAGAAAATTTAACTATTTGGTTTATATTAACTTTTTATTGGATATTCAACTGTTTTTTTTATAAATTTTAACAATTTAGTTGAAATTTTGTTTCACTCTTGACCGGAAGTTTTCTCTTGCTAAAAAAAATTCAACTCTTCTTGTAAAAATTTCATCTTTGTAAATGCAACTGTTTGCTCGGAAATTTGTCTGTTTTTATTAAAAATTCATATTTTTTGTTCAAAAACTTAATTATTTGATTGAAAATTCAATTATTTTGGTGAAAAGTTAATAATTTTTTTTTTAATTTTAATTTTTTAGTTTGGTTAAAATATAGTTTCCTTCTTGACTGAAAAATTTTTCTTGGTTAAAAATTCAACTCTTTTGGCAAAAATTCAATCTTCATTTTGTTAAAAATGCACCTGTTTGCTTGTAAATTTATAATTAAGTGAGATAAAAATAAATAAAAATAAATACAACAAATAAAAATAAAAATACAAAAAAATATGTATTAATAAAAAAAAGTTGAAAGCGATGGAAAGTTTAACCGAATGAACTTTTCTGCAGGTTAAATGTCTTTTGTATTAAGCGTCGTATTTATTCGAATTGAAGAAACATTTTTTCTAATAAAGACTTTTAATTTTGGTACTGCTTAAATGTTAAAAAATTCTAAAATAAGAATTCTTAAAAATCAACTAAGACAACAATATATTTTTCAAATTTATAAATCGGTATTGCTAGATGATGAGGCTATAGATGGTTCAATAATAGGAGATTCGACATGTCTCTAAGACGCGAACAAATATGTCAGATGCAGTACTGTAGTATTTCTTGAATGAAAAATGTTTTTCTCATATAAACAGAATAAACAATTTTTTGTTGAAAATGCATGAATCGGTAATAGTGATTCATGAAAGGTTCATCAATAGGTCAATCGATGCGTCTCAAGGACGCGAACAAATGCTATACATATAGTATGGTTGTATTTTGAATATTAAATAAGTTTTTCTCTTATAAACAGAATAAGACATTTTTTTAGCTTCATAAATCGTTACTGGTAGGTCATAAAAGGTTCAACAATAGGTCAATCGATGCGTCTCAAGGACGCGAACAAATTCTACACATATAGTGTTGTTGTATTTTAAATATAAAAACAAGTTTTTCTCATATAAACAGAATAAGACATTTTTTTTAAACTTCATAAATCGTTACTGTAGGTCACAAAAGTTTCAACAGTAGGTCGATTGATGCGTCTCAAAGATGCGAACAAATACGACAGATATCGTATTATTCTGTATTCATTATCAAGCAAGTTTTTTTCGTATAAAGAAGATAATTTTTTTCAAATCTCTAATTGCAAAAAAACGGCTTTTAAGTTGCCGATCTAGCTTTAAATCCTATCAGACCTGGATATCAGTCGGAGATACAATTCATCCAAATTTCATGATCATAGCTCTTTTACATTTCGGGATATGGTGAACAGAAAAAAGTTACGCAAACCAATTTCAAATGCAATTTCCCGACCTAAAAAACCCCAGGGCCCTATAAAAGTATAAATTCGGGAAAATGAAGATGTAAATTTATGAATTGGTTCTCGTTTGCTGGTATTTACGATTGTCATAAAAGTAAAAAAAAAACTTGAACGACCTACAAATTTCTCCCTGTGGAGGTCGGTAGCCATCATTTCGGGTGGCCCTGCTAGAGCAAATGAATTTTTGAAAAGCCACACCCTATGGCCGATCCCCTTCGAGGGAGTGGTGAAACTCGCTTTTCTAGCGTTCTCCAAGAAGTTACAAGCTACAAACTACATTATAGAAAGCCGGTCGGTGGCCTTTTGTGAGATCCGGTTGCTCAGGGAGGAGGGTCAAAAGAGGGACTGAGGAAGGTATTTTTAATGACCGGGGCTAAGTGGGCTCATTTTACGTCTTGGGGGAATACGGTATGCTTTTTGGCGTTCTGAAGTTTGAGACCTAACTGATGGTAATTCAGTGATCCGTAAATTCCTTTTTTTCAAACGGGTCTGGGGGGGGGGGTCGGATGTCTGCACTTCTGGTATCGGGTGTCCACACTACTTTCAAGACTGTCTTGTTCAGTGGAGTAGATAAAGGGGATGCGATGGAGAGTTCGAAATGTCGAGACTTTTAACGACGTACTTCATCCGGATATTAACACTTCAATAAAAGTTAAATTAATACGTAAACATAGACGTAATAATGCGTTTAAATATGACTTTTGAGTGTTGATGTAGTTAGCTACTCTTGTTTAGATTGGTTTATTGTATTATTTGTACAGGTAATGTTTCTTTGCTTTTCATTTCTTTTTTTTTTAGAAAAGGTATTCACAAGATATTTTACACTCTTTAAATCTGAATTAGTAAGAATTTAACAAATTTAATCAATAGCAAGGATTTCAATATTGTTTTGATTTCATTGATTGAAAGGGTTAGCTATACTGTAAAAGTCTCACTTGAACTTGAAGAAAACAAATTTTCCACTGTATGGATCTTGACAGGTCGAAATTCTCTAAAAAAAGGAGTATAAGCTGATTTTTTAAGAAAATGGGGTAATAAATTCTTTAAAGAAAATAAATGTGCGTATTTTATCATATTAAATTAAATTGAAAAAGCTCTAAACTTCTAAGGTTTCAGGTTAAAATATTGCATTTTCGACAAAAGATATAAATTTTTAACCAAATAGTTTAATCTCGAAGTTAAAAGATGAATTTTTAACTTAGATTATGAATCTTTAACCAAAGAGATGAATTTTTAGCTAAAATTATAAGTCCTCAAGAAAAAAAGTTAATTTATAACAAAGTATTGGCAACAACGGAGTCAACTTTGAACCAAATAGTTGAATTTTCTACCTAAAAGGATCAATTTTGAACCAAATAGTGGAATTTCCAACCAAAAATAGGATAGTTGAATTTGTTGTTTAAAAACTTAATTTTCACAACAAAAATAGTATTCAATAAAATATTTTTGGTTTTAACAAAAAATGTGAATTTTCAAGTGAAATTGTGAATTTCTTATTAAAAAATGTATTTGTAACAGAATAGTTTAATTTCAACCAACACAGAAGAATTTCCAAACCAATCTGAAAATATGAATTTTCAATAAAAAAGCTACTTTTCCACCAAATAGTTAAATTTAAAACCCAAAAAGGATGACCTTTTCACAAAATTGGTTAATTTTCAAGCCAGAGACGAATTTTCTTCAGAATACATGAATTCTCAACAAAAAATATCAATACTCAACCAAAAATGGAATATAATTCTATTATAAGTTAAAAAGTTAATTTTAAAATAAAAAACCAATTTTTAACCAAATATGGTGATTTTACACCAAATAGTTGATTTTTTAACTAAAAAAGATTAAGTTTAAATCAAACAGTTGTACTTAAAAAAAAAACATATATATTAAAAATCCAAAATATAATAGTTAAACTTGCAGTTAAAAAAAAGATTTTTCAGTGAAAAAAAGAACTTTCAACAAAATACTTATATTTTCAAACAGAGTGACAATGTTCTTAATGAAATGATCAACCTTCAATTGAAATAGTTGAATTTTAAACCAAAAAGATGAATTTTAAATTAGGAAGAATAATTTTCTACGAAATAAAAAAACCGATGTTCAACTAAAAAGATCAATTTTCAACAAAAAATGGAATATTAAAATTTTAAGTTAAAAAAGTTAATTTTCAAACAGAAGAAAAACAAAATTTGAACAAAATGGTTGAATCGTCAGCCAAAACAGATTAATTTTCAACTGAAGAGTTGTATTTTTAACCAGAAAAGATTAAATTTAAAAAATGAAGGAAATTTGAAAAAAAGATTTTTTAGTCAAAAAAAGAAAAAATATTTTAAACAAATTGGTAAATTTTTAAGTCGAAACGACAAATTTTCTACAGAGCAGTTAAATTTTCAAAATGAAAACAAGTCCTCTAGATAAAAAAATTTATTTTTAACCTAATAATACATTTTTTGACCAGAACAGATGAAATCGCAACTATAACTATGTTAGTAGACTTTTCTAAAAAAAATAATAATAATTTCCAGCAAAAAATAGCTAGATTTTTTAGAAAAAATGAAGTTAATTCGTAATGCTTTTAAAATATTAGTTTCAAAATTGGAAATTTTGCTTAAAAAATAAATTTAATTTTGCAGTGCACACTTTTTCACTTCGGACTACACCCTGTTTGTAGTCAGTTGTTTTCCCATATTATGCTTATTCATATAATTATAAAGTTTTACTTTTAAAAAAAAATATAAATAAGAAAAATATTTCTTGCATTAAATTTGTGTAGGATAATTTGCATTAAAAAGGTTTACGAAATATATCATTAAGAATTCGGATTGTGCACGCGCGTATAGTAATAATGACTGATTGAATCAGTACATTTTTACTCATTATCAGTGTCTGTCTTCCAGCTGCATCAATAAGTAAAATTTTACTGACAATCAGTTATATTTTACTGATTCAAATTTAGATAGTAGGGTAGGATTTGTATAGTGTGATTGTTTCAGAAAATAATGTCGGTTTTAAGTATATTTTTTTAGCATTTTTTATTAGATGACCCTCAATTTACAAAATTGGCTCTAAATTTAAATCAGTAAAAAACTCCACTGATTAAATTAATCAAACATGCTTTGACTAACATATTAGTAATTTCTACTAAAAAAGTCGTTTTAACAGATGGATCAGTCAATATGTCTGACTAAATCAGTCATTAAAAATTACTGATTATCAGTCAATAAAAGTGACTGATTTGCCTACTATAATGAGATACTAAAATTATTTATAAATTGCAATTTTTCATTTCATTCTTACATCTCAATAGATTATTAAAATTAACCACAATTGACTGGTTGACACATTGAAATTCACGGATTAGATCCGTCAAAGACACCGGTTTAATTTGTAAAAATTACTGATTATATTTTAAAAATTACTGATTTTATTAATGAAAGTTACTAATTACATTATTCAAAACAGTTTAATTTTTTAACATAATTAAATTTTCAACAAACTAGTTGAATTTCTAAAAGAACAATTAGGATTAGAAGAAAGTAGGATTCTTAACAAAGTAATTAAATTTTCAATAAGATGTGGCATTTTTCAACTAAAATTATGAAACTTCAACCAAAGAATGGAATTTTCAACAAAGATTTCAACTCTAAACCAAGTAATTGAATTAAAAATCAGAAAAGATTTATTCTTAAAAAAACAAATGTAATAGTTGATATTTCAACCAAGAAAAGTTTTTAATTGTAAGTCAAAAATTTTCGAATTTAACCAAAAAGACGCATTTCCTACAAAATAATTGAAGCCTCTATCAAACCAGATTAATTTTGTAATGAAAAAAACGAATTCTCTAGAAAATAGTTGAATCCTTTATTCGAAGAGAAGAATTTTCTAACAAAAAGTTCATTTGCAACCAAGTTGTTCATTTTTAACCTAAAGAAAACACGAATTTCCAACAAAACAGTGGGTTTTTTCACAAAATAATTAATATTCTGTTCAAAAATGTAATAGTTGATATCTCTACCAAGAAAAATTGCAATTGGAAAAAAAGCGTTTAATTTCATCTTTAGAAATAGTTGAATTCTTTACACAAAAAGATGAATTGTGTACTAAAAAGGTAATTTTCAACCAAATTGTTGAATTTTTAAACTAAAGACATAATTTTTTCCCCAGTTAAATTTTGTATCCAAAAGAATAATTTTCTACTAATAAAGAAGAAATTATAACGAAATACATAAATTGACAACAAAAATGTTAAATTTTCAACTAAAAACGTCTAATATTCCACTGATAATAGAATAGATAAATTTTCAAGAAAAAACTTAATTAAAAAAAAATCAATTTTTTACAAGTTTATTTTAACTAAAAAAGACGAATTTTTTACACAATAGTTCACCAAAATAGTTAAATCTTCAACCAATAAAATGAATGTTTCACCAAACAGAACAGCTTTCAACCGAGTAGTTGAATTTTTGACCAAAATAGATGAATTCTCAATGGAAAATTAAATAATTAAATTTTTAACTAGAAGCAATCAATTATTTAAAAACGTCATGAAGAAGGGCAGAACATTATATTATTATCGTTAAAAATCTCATTATTTTGTTAAAAATGAACTTTTCGGTTTAAAACTTATATTTTTTGTTAAAAAAATTTATATTTTCGTGTTCAAGATTTAACTGATTTCTAGAGAATTCACCATCTTGGCTTACAAATTTAAAAATTTGTTTGAAATGTAGTTTATTTCTGGTCAGAAAATTCAACTCTTGTTGAAAATTCTTCTTCATGTTTCAGATGTAACTGTGTTTTTTTCCAAATCTGGTTAAAAAAAAAAAATAAAGTATTACATTTTTTGTTAAGAGTTTTTTTCTGGTTTAGTTCAACTGTTTTTTACATAAAATTAATTATTTTTTTGGTTGAATTATCCATTAATACAATTTTCTTACAGAATTGATTTTTTGGTTGAAGATTTATCATTTTAGTTAAAAATTTATTTCGTATGTTAAAAATTTAACTATTTTGTTGAAAATTTTTTTTCTGCTTCAAAAAAAAATTTTCCTAATTAGAATTTAAACTATTCAATTTTCTTTCAAAATTTGTCCCTTTTACTTAAAGTTTAATTATTTGGTTGTAAACGCAACTCTGACTCATAATAATTATTTTTTTTAATTAAATTATTTGGCTAAAAATTCATCTTTGCATGTTGAAAATTCATGTTTTTCGGTTACAAATTCAACTACTTAGTTTGAAATTGAAGTATTTTGTACAAAATTCGTCTTTCGGTAGAAAATTAATCTTGCTTGTTGAAAATTTAACTATTTGCTTTAAAGTTGAACTACTTTGTAAAAAATTCATTTTAATATTTGAAGATTCATCTCTTAGGTCAAAAATTTACATATTAGGTTAAAAATTTATTTCTTTTTTGGCTGGAAATTAATTTTTTCAACTTAAAATTTAACATTTCTAACTTTGTTTAAAATTTATATTTGCAGGTTGAAAATTCAACTGTTTTGCGAAGAAATCACCTCTGGCTTAAAAATCCAACAATTTGTTTCAAATATTTTTTTCTCTCAAATGAAAAATATTCCGTTTGTTTGAGAATGAACTTTTTTTATTTAAAATTAAAATCTTTTTTTGTCGAAATTACATTTCGTCATTCTTTTTTTTGGTTGAATTTAACTGTTTTTTATGTGAAATTAATTTTTTTTTAAATATCACCTATTAAAATTTTCTTTAACAATTCATTTTTTTAAGAATCATCATTTTAGTTGAAAATTTAACTATTTTGTTGATCATCTATTTTTTTGCTTCAAACTAAACTTTTTAGCCGGAAATTTGCCTATCCCATTTTCTTATAAATTATTTTCTCTATTTGAAAATTCAACTATATAGTTCAGATTTTATGTTTTTTCTTTCATAGATGAAAATGATTTTTTATTTACTAATTGGTATGCTTTTTATTTGATCTTGCTTAAACTTTTTTAGTTGCACTATTTGTTTAAAAATGCAACTATTTCTTTAAGGACCTAATTATTTTGTTGAGTATTTAACTATTATTTTAAAAAACAATCTTTTTTGTTTGCTAATTTAACTTTTTCATATTAATCTTTTTGTATAAAAAATTCATCGTTTTGGATTGAAAATTTACCTTTTGCTTGAGAGTTCATTTATTTGGTTTTAAATGCAACTGTTGAGTTGATAATTAATTTTTAAAATTCAATTATATATTTGGTTGAAAGCTCATCTGGGTAGGTTCAAAATTTGAATATTTGTCTTAAAATTGATCTATTTCGTTAAAAATTTGTCTTTAGGTAGAAAGTCAATCTTCATGCTTGAAAATTCACCCTACGTGGTGGGAAGGTCACCTTTTTTGTTTCTAAATGAACTTTTCTGTTGAAAATCTCACTATAATTTAAAATATTCGTCGTTTTGA
>JAUELO010000027.1:725204-738894 GCA_032357855.1 Amphibolips quercusostensackenii | reverse complement strand
ATTCTATGTATTAGCTACAATTTCTATGCATAAGATATTTCTCTAAAACTGATATGCATATATTTAAAAAATGAATAAAAAACTACCATAATCTCACTTTTTACGTAAATTGGATGCTCGCAACATAAAAATATATTTTTTTAAATCTAAAAAAATTAGGCGAATATTTTCTCACCCAGAGAAAGAAACTGTCGCGATACGGCCACGAAAGATAAAAAAAAGTTTTTTGTAAGCCACCCTAATGCATAGGAATATTATATTCATATGCATATGTACGTATATGTATGCATAAGTATATGTATATATATGTATATGTTTGTATGTATATTATGTACATATGTAATATATACGTATATGTATATTTTCTTACAGAATGAACAAAATCACTTCATCTTGGGCTTATTTAACTCCGAATTTTTATAGCTTTCGTATTATTTGGGGGAAAAAAATTTATCTCGTAGATTATAAAAATTATGAGAACTTATGCATCTCACAAAAAACAGGATATTCATATTTTTGGCCGGTACTGTATAAATTATCAGAAATTTTTGTTAGTGGAGGATTCTTTTGGATCTTTTGTCACAGGGGGCTTCACACTATTTTCAGTGATTTTTTAATAAATTCTCTTAAAAATCCTTATACGCGGTGAATTTAATATCCAGTGGATTTTCATACGAAGTTGATTAGAATAGAATTTTTATCAGATCGTGCAAAAGCATATGAATTATCAGAAATTTTTTTTTGTGGAGGATTCTTTTAGATCTTCTGGTCAATCAAAAAATGAATAATGAGCTTAACATATTTAAAATTATTATGAGTATACTTTTAATGAATTTCTTTAGACATTTTTTTCATCAAAAATATTGATTAGTACGTTTCCTGATAATAAATTTATTGATTAACCTGTAACGGAATATCTAAATAATAACTTAATAAGTCTGAAAATCACTTTCATATTTCATACTATTTTCGATTAAAAATTTATTCTTTTTAATTAAAAAGTCTGCTTTTATATTTTTGGTTCAAAATTTACCTATTTTAGTTTAAAATGATACTATTTGGTTTTAAACTTAATTATTTTGTGAAAAATCCAACTATTTTTTAAAAAGTCACCTTTTTTGTCAAAAATTCAACTACTTGGTAAAAAGTTAAACTACATTTTTTAAATTTATTTTAATGTTCAGAGATTTAATTATGTTGTAATCTAATTTAATTAACTATTCTAAAAATTTTTTTTAATTTCATGTTTAGTAAGAAATTGATCGTTTTTAATTGAATTTTTTTTCTTAAATGTAAACTGAATTAATAAAACCCAATAATAAAATCTAACTATTTTTTGTTGAAACCTAATACTTTTTTGTTAAAAAGTCTATCATTACGTTTTGGGTTCAAATTTATCTGGCTTGATTAAAAATTCGATTATTTGGTTGAAAAATTAATTATTTTGTTGAAAATGCAAATATTTTCTTAAAAATTTGTTTAATTTTTAGTTAAGAATTAATTTTTATGACTTTAAATAGATTTATTATTATTTTAAAAAATATACTTTTCAATTAAACATTCAACCATTCATTTTAAATTTATTTTCTTTTTTTAGTTGAAAATTTAAGTAGATGGTTGAAAATTTATGTGTTTTGTTGACGATTCGTCTTTTTTCGTAAAAAAAATTTCTTTGTTAAAACTGTTCCATTTTTAGTTGAATTTTGATATTTTATATAAAAAATTGATCTTCTTAGGTTAAAAAGTTATGTATTTTGTTGTAAATTTGTCTTTTATGGTAAAAAATTAATTTTCTTGGTTAAAAGTTCATTCTTTTTGTTTAAATATGTAACTGCTTGGTTAAAAATAATTCTTTTTTAGTAGAGGATTTAATTATTTTGTTAGAAATTCGTCTTTTTTTGGTTAAGTTCAACTTGTTTTCATTTCAAATTAAAATCTTTTTTTTAATATAAACTATTTAATGTGTCGTGGAGAATTTTTTTGGATTTAAAAATCAACTACTTGGTTTAAAGTTTGAACTACTTTGAAAAATATTTATTTTTTGATTAAAGATTCATAATTTTAATTGCAAATTCAACTGTTTGGTCGTAAATTGACTTATTTTTAGAAAATTAGACTATTCGGTTGGAATTTTTTTCATTTCATTTTTTGTTTATTCATATTTTTGGTTAAAGATTAACCTATTTATTTAAAAATTTAGCTATTTTGTTGTAAAGTTGTTGTTTTGTAAAAAATTATTTTTCTTTTAAAAAAGTTGAAAGGCTCCATTTCTAGCATAAAATTTAACCTTTATAAGTGGAAAATTCAACTATTTGGTAGAAAATACATGTATTCTGTTGAAAATTTGTCTATTTGGGTAGGGAATAATAATCATTATTAGTAAATGATTATTTTGGTTGACAATTCAACTTTTTTTTTAATTCGTCTTTTTTAGTTGAATTCAACTGGTTAACATTTTTTTAATGAAAATCAGTTTCTTGAATTAAAAATGTAACGATTCCATTTTTGGTTAACAGGGTATCCTTTTCAGATAAAAATTAAATTATTTCGTTGAAAATGCCTCTTTCTTGATTAAAAGTGATCTTTTTTTTCGAAAATTTTCTTCTTTGCTTTGAAAATTAACTATTTTTAGAAATATTCTACTTTTTAACTTGAAAACCTAATTATTTTGTTGGAAATTTATTTATTTAGTTTAATTACAAGAATTGAAAAAAAATTTAATTCAAAATTACTTTTTTATTTTAAGCGTTTTTTTATAATTCAATTTTATAGGCTTATAATTTAATTATATTTCATTTTCAATAGTCAAATTGACGATGAACTTATTTTCCAACTATAGACAAATTTTTCTACTCAATTTGATTGTTGAATTGTAATTTTTTCATATAATAACAATTTGAAGTTCTGGAATTTCAAAAACTTTGACTTTGCAATGTTCAATTTAATTTTTAGTTTCAAAGTGTCAATTTTTAATCGCTTCAAACAAAAAATATTTCAATTCTAAAGTTAAAATTTTTCTAATTATTTAATTTTCAACGCATTTAATTAGAAATAATACACTTTAATTTATTTAAACTTTAAATGATCCAATTTTTAAAATTCGAATCTGAAAATACTCAATTTTTAAGGCTTCGAAATTGTCCCGGTTTTGAAATTTGAATCTGAAATCATTTAATTTCAAGATTCTTGAATTAAAAATAATATTGTTTAATTTTATGCTCTTTGAATGAGAAATGATACAACTTATACTCCTTTCTAATGAAATTGTCTAATTTCTAAAATTTGAGACTACAATTTTTTTATTTTGAGAACTTCTGTTTAAAGCTTCTGTTTAGTTTTTAATTTATAATAATTCAATTTGAAACACTTTTATATTAAAATGATACAAAAATAATTTTCACATATTCCTGATAAATGGTGTCCTTAATTACTTGAAATCGTAAAAATGATGACTTAAAAAATTTCACTTGTCCAAGCAGATAATCAAAATTTTTTAAATCTTTGAGTGAATTTTTACATGAAAATCTCTTTATGAGAGTGAAAATAATTTTTTGGACTCGACTGTGGCTATTTTGGTATAAAAAAATTATTTTTTTATAAACGCCATATACAGTAGAAAAAAGAAAAGTTTTAAAGATATAACTCCAGTTAGACAAAATAATGTTATTCTTCAAATTTTATTCTTAAAAAATCGGATTAAAATATTAATTTTTTGTTATTGTTATATTCAGAAAATCATGCGTATTTCTAGTACTAATAGGGACAACTTTTAAGGATGAATTTTTTCTTCAAAAAGAATATACAGCCTTTTTCAGATCATCCAAATAATAATACTAGTTTAAAAAGTTACCCATTCACATTCCACTCCTACATATTTTTTATATGGTCATAAAATCCGATATCTATATGTGGTTTATTTAATAAGTAACTGCGAAATTCAATTTTGAGTTTCCAGATAGTATAGAATGTTCGCATTGTATTAGAATATTTGATATTCAAACAAAAAACTATTTTTTATTAACTAGAATTGCAGTTCATTATTTATATTTTTATTTCCCATACGCGTATGATACAGGTTCAGGATAAAAATTTGTTGTCACCGAAAACCTTTTAAAATATAGATGCATATTTCATGGGCTTATCTTCAGATTCTCGTAAAAAATCGCCATAAAGATGGCGTTTATAAAAAGACAAGGTGGCAGAATCAGAATCATAAAAGCAGAAAAGGAAAAGGGACATTTATAGAAGAATAAACGACTTGAAAGGAATATGTATAGGGAATTATGTTGGAAAAGATATTTTCTATGGAAATATAATTATTTTTGTATATAGTAAAAAATTAACAAGATAATATTGAATAAATTGAAATTAATTAGTTAAATATTAGCCTAAGTAGAGATAATGTAAAACTTTGCGTTATATTTAATAAATTAAATAAATTATATAAATAAATAAAATTAATGGTTTCATAGAAATGAATTCAAAACCTTATGTAATGCAAGATTATTTTTAAAGGAATTAATATTTTTTATTATTTTTTTCATACTGTCTTCAGATAAACACATAAAAAGACCATACATAAATTCAATGTTACAAAAATTCGACAAAAAATAATATATGGATAATATATTGAATAATTCGAAATGTTGCTCAATATTTTAAGTGTTATTTTGAATACATATTTTGATTTTTCCCAAATTTTTTTCTGTAATGGAACCTAAAATATTTATATTGTAAAAATTAAAAAATACGTAATTATATTGTGAAAAAATACAAAATCAATGTGTGGTGGGATGAACGAAAAAAAGCTGTATTACTTTCTGTAATGACAACCCTACGAATTATTTTTTTTGGTGTCAAAATAAACCCTGATTTTTTGTGCAATTCACAAATTATATTTTACATTTTTGCATGCCAAAATTAGTTAATTAATTAACAACTATTATTTAATTATAAACAACCTTTTCTGTAAGAAACCGGTCAGCAGGATATGTAAATATTTCTTTTAATTCTGTCAGAAATCTGGTTTAATTTTTACACCAAAAGAAACAATTTTTGGGTACCTATTTAGAAAAAAAAATAATAATTTTTTTGGACTAGATTATTATATTCAATAATATGAAACTTATAATGTTTGTTTGACGCAAACAAAAATTTTTCTGACCGTCAATAATATAAATTTTCTTTGAAACAGGAAACACTGGAAAAAATTTTTGCTTAATGCAAGAAAAAAGTGTTTGAATACACTTTGTTTGATTTAAACAAAACTTACATTTCCTCTGATTTAAACAAATTTCATTTGATACAAAGTTTCTTCAAATCAAGCAAATCCTTTGTTAAACTCAAACATATTATTTCTACGCTATAGGATCAAAGAAATGTTTGTTTTAAGTATATTTTTTGTTGAATTTAAATAAATTTTTTTTAAATTGAATAAAATTTTATTTAATTCAGATAAAGTTCGTTTAATTTAATTAAATTTATTTTTGATCCAACAAACTGCATTTAAACGTTTCTTTGAAACAAACTTTTTTTTGCAGTGAAAAGTCCCAGATGCGTTTTTTTACATAAATTAACTTTTTTATTTTTAACATGGAAATGGAGAAAAATTATTGAAAATATTTAAAAGACTAAAAAAGATTATAAATAATCTTTAAATTCATTCATTCACTTTGTCCATATTGAAGCTCCTACGTTTCAGTTTATTTTTTGCGTTTCTTTTTGTCTTGCGTTTTTCTGTCCTGTCATTTTGACAGCTAATTATAGCTTACGTCAGTTTGACAATAAAAAAAAATTAAAAAGCGTAATGCAAAATTTGAATTTTATTAAATTTAAAGAAGTTTGTTTCATGACTCTTATTTAATAATACTTTAATTTTAAACGAAGCTTTGAATTGTTCAATTTTTAAGGATTGAATCAAGTCTGAATTAATTATTTTTAAAGCTTTCAATCAGAAATTATATAATTTTAAATGCTTTCAGAATTACTAAATTTTAAGCTTTACAATATTTAAAATTCTTTGATTTTGAGCGGGGAAAATGATAGTAAATGTTGTTTTTTTTGTACACAAATCTCAATTTTAATAACAAAATCTATCCAATCTTTTGAATGTTATATTTTCATTCGATTCTACATAATATATCTCTTTATAATCTTTATCATCTTCAAACTATCTATGTATAACTTGTTTTTTGAGTCCTGGAAACTAAAGCTTTTAGCTTTAAAAGTTTAAATTTACAAAATTTCGTTTTGAAGTTTTTTAATTTTTAAAAGCTGAATCAGGAATATTACTAATTTTCGAATTTTTGTTTTGTATATCAGTTTTTTTAAATAGTTAAAACTAATTAAAAATGTACAATTGAATCAGCCTAATCAGTTTTGGAATTTTAAAATTTTTAAATTTTAATATGTAGAAACTATTTATTTTAATCAATTTCATGAATTTTAATAAAAATTTAACAAATTTGGTCCTTGAATTAAAAAAAAAATTAAAAACTTAATCTTTGAAATCCTAGTAAAATTCCTTAAATCTCATGAACTTCCTTCTAATACCCATTGAAATATTATTAAATTTTATTAAACATGTACAATCCGTTGTAATACAATAAAATCCCTTAAAAATCCCTGAAATTCCATGAAATCTAATGATATTTCCTGAACTAGAGAAAAATATATTGAAATACCTTGAGAGCTTTTAAAATTCCTTTGAAATCACTGAAATCTTCAAAAATTTCATCAGATTAATTCAAATCCCTCGACATTTTCTAAAATATCCTAAAACCGTATAGGTCATATAAAATACTTCCAAATTTTCCAAAATTCTAAGAAACTTTTCAAAGCCACGTAAAGTTTTTCTTATTTTTTTGAAAATTCCTTAACATTTTTTCAATATGTTAAAAATTTCTTGGAGTCCTTGGAAATACCCTGAAAAGTTTCAAATCCTCTGAAATCTTTTAAAATACCCTATCCCTCAAAATTTGTTTAAATTCTTGAAATTCGTTGAAAATATTTGAAAATCTTGTCAAATCTGTGAAATACATGAAATCTGATGATATTCCTTGAAATCCCTTCAAATATTTAAAGTACCTGGAAATCTCGTAAAATCCTTCAAAATTGATTAAAATACCTTATTTAGAGCCTTTAAAATCCCTTAGAATTACTCAAATCTTCGAAAATCTTACAAAATTTCTCCAAAATCCTTTGGAATATTTGTGAATCTTGAAAATCCTCTGAAATCCCTTGGATTTTTTTAATATCCTAAAATCTTATAATTCCTATAAAATCCATCTAAATCTGCTGGAACTCTAGACAATTCTTTAAAATCGCATACAATTTTTTTCAATTGCTCAAAATTTAAGTTATTACAATCCTTGAAAATTCCTTCAAATTTTTTTAATCTTTTGAAAATATATTTTTGAACCTTTGAAAATACCCTAAATTATTCGAAATTCTTTGAAATATTTTAAAATACCATGACATTTTTAAAGCTCTTAAAAATGACCAAAAATCTTTTAAAATACCCTAAAATCTTAAAAGTTCTTTGAAATTCATTGAAATCTCTTTAAATTCTTGAAATCAATTGAAAATATTTTTAAATATATAAAAATCTTTCAAATGATTTGAAATTTTTAAAATCGTTTGAAATATCTGAGTTTTTGGGAATGAATTCTTCAAAATCCAATTTCTTATTATAAAGTCCGTTGAAATCCCATTTAATTGCGTGAAATCTGATAATATTCCTTAAAATCTCTTGAAATATTTGAAGCCCTCTGAGATCCTTTGATATCCTGGGAAATTGATTTGAATACATACCTTATTGAATGAGTCTTCAAAATACCTTAAAATTACTGAAATTTTTAAAAATCTTATAAAATACATTTAAAATATTTTCAAATATTGGTAAATCTTGGAAATCATGTGCGATTCCCTGAAATCGCTTTCAATATCCTAAAATCTTATAAATCCTATAAAATCATTCTAAATCTTCTGGAATTCTAGGAAATTCTTTTTAAACTCATACAAATATTTTGAATTACTTATACATAAAATCATTGAAATCAGTGGAAATTCCTTAAAATTTTTTTTAATGTTTTGAAAATTTTTTGAAATCCCTGGAAATATCCTAACAAATTTTTATTTATTGTTTTTTGTTTCTAAATCTTATAAAATTTTGTAATGCTCTTAAAAACTTCTTGAAATTTTCAATAATATCTTAAAATTTTTAAAATTAAAAAAAAATCTTTCACAATATCCTAAAATCTTTCAAATCCTGTAAAATCTCTTCAAATTCTTGAAACCTAATGAAAATATTTAAAAATCTTAACAAATATTTGGGATCCTTTGAAATCCCTCAATGCTTGTGAATAAATTCTTTCTAATCTTCAAAAATCTTACAAAATACCTTCAGAATCCCTCGAAATATTTGTAAATTTTGGAAATCCTCGATAATCCATGGGAATTTTTTTCAATATCTTGAAATCTTCCAAATCTTATGAAACTCTCTTAAATCGTTCGAAATTTAAGGAAATTACGTAAAATCGCATTATATAATTTTAAAATTCTACGAAATCCCTTAATTATTGTGAGATCCTTTGTAATTTAAAGAAATATTATAAAATATTAACATTTTTTTATCTTTTGAAATCCGTTAAAAATAATTTCAAATGATCCCAAAAAAATGCATGAAAACCTTTAACATTCTCTGGAGTTTCTTCTAATTATTAAAATACTCTAAAACTTTTGAAATTCTATGAAATTTGTTAAAATTAATTTTTGTGCAATCCCTTAGACTGACGCAAAATCTTTAGAATCTTCTAAAATTCCTTAAAACATTTAAAAGATTCAAAAGTCCCTTAAAATAATTAAAATCCTTGGAAATTGTATGAATTTTCTTAAAGCGTCTTTAAATTCTCGTCAATACAATAAATATAATTATTCTATTAAATCCATTAAAATCTTTTCAAATATTTTTAAATCCGTGGAAATCTAAATCCGGTCCGCATGACTTTTATGGGTTCGGTTGGTCAATCCCAGTCCGCTTCTGAACGCTAATTTTTACGAACAAATAATAAAATCTCAATTTTTTAACCTAAAGATATTTGAAGAAAAGAATCTTAGTTTCTTTAGACGAGAAAAAAAACCCTAAGTTCGAAAAAAGTCTGATAAAATTGAGGGCCCGGAGCAAAGAACCGGTTATAACTTTCTTGCACTTAGAGTGGAGGCCTCTAAGCGCCAAAAATTTATAACCGGTTCTTTAATCCACTCAATAGATTATTGAATTAATAAATTAAAAATTAATTAATTTTAATTTTTCATGAGTATAAATCACGTCCTAAATAATTATCCAGTCGTCGTAAGGTGGAGAGTCAAGTTATAACGTCAGTCCCACTCAACTTCGGTCAATGGAGGCAAGGTATAGGGATAGAAATTGGCTTAATGGTATAATAATTTTAATTTTTTATATTTTGAATTTAGAAACGCTCTAATGCCTTGAATTCTTTGATTTTGTAATTAAGTGAGTTTTATTATGTTAGGCCTAAAGGCCTAACGATTGGATATGGGTCGAGTGAGGACTCTACGTTTCCGAAATATTCTTCGAGTTGCATTATTCGAAGCTAAGCCGTCGATCTCTCTGGCGCGTAATACTTCGGGATCCTAGGTCGTTATTCGAGTTGAGCAATGAATAATAATATGCTACTCAGACTCTGACACGTACGTATATACAAGTTACGTTGAATAGAATTTCCGGCACGCGTCTCTCAGCTTGACATTCGCCCCTCTGATATCAGAAGGGTTCCGTTTTCCCGGCTTGGCTCTGGAGATGACTGAGGGGTAGAAAGAGGGGTAGGAAGAGAAAGAGGGTTAGAAACAGGGGCAAGAAGAGAAAGAGGGATGAAAACAGGGGAGGAACCACTGGAGTAGGCAGGGGATGTTTTCGTATTGATCCGACCGGGACACAAGGGTGGGGCTCTAGCATTTGAGGGGTAGTTTTCTCCCCGGTTCGAAGACTTCACTGATTGGTCGAGCCCTGGAAAGATGGCTGCCGACGCGTTCAGGAAACTTGACGCCTCACCGCTTGTGCGAAGGGACTTTTCTTGGCTCTTCCTTCAACTCTCGCAAGAAATCCACTCTTAGCCGGCGGGCTAAGAGTGGAGAGAAGTAGGAAAGGAAAAAAATAGGAGAAAAAAAAGAGAGGTGCACTTGAGAGCATTCACTCTCCTGGGGTCGTTCTTCTCCCGGTGAGGGTTTTTTTTCCTTTTGCCTTTTCTGTTTCTCGATTTCTGTCCTCCCTTTTTTTATATCCCTCTTTTCTCTCTGTCTGTCTTTTTATCCATTTCGCTGTTCCTTTTTCCACTGTCCCTTTATTTCCATCTCTCTCCTTTTTTATTTTCTTCTCTTTTTGTGAAATTTATTGCAGCGATATATTCACATCCATTAGATGCTTCGCTTCTTTCGTCTGCCTTCTCTCTTGCAGCTAAGTGCACTCTTCCGAGATCCGGAACAGGCCTCATCGTTTCTACCTCTTTCGCATCCCTATAAAATAAGTGCAAGAGGATACCAAGTTTTTATGCAACTTGCCAATAGTTTTCTCGTTTCGATCGCGTTTTTTCGAGTCACGGCTTTCAATTATCCTTAATTGCCCTGGGGTATAGGAGGTGTAAATTATTTTCATAATCATCAGGAGACACCTGGAGTACATTTTTTAGCTGGGAGCAAAAACTGTGGTGGCAGACAAAAATTTAAGTGTCGAAGAGAACAAAGAATTATTTTCATTGTTTTATTAGAACATAACATTCGAGATGTACTAATTATATAATTAAAGTTCATAAAATAGTGAGAGGAGAATTGATTACACAACGTTCACGAAAATTTCATAATATTAGAGTAATTTGTAATTTGTAATGTCTTTAAAATTTTCAAAAAAGGCAACATTGTATTTCAGAGTTCTGGTGGACGATTGCGTATCTTTCCCACATCCCACATTCCACTTTACATTTTCCCCTTTTTTTATGTAATTCTTTAAAAATTAACACCACACGTCACCCTTAAATTTTGAAACATTGCTCATTACCCGATTCTGCATATTTTCAACAACGAAAAACTTAGGATTCTGGAAAACAAAAATAAAAATAAATACTGTAGATATGAGAATATTTATTTGAAATTTCCAGAAGGAGAAATAACATAAAAAGAAATTGATTATGATGGTATTGGTCGAAGTAAGATTAAAATATAAATTTAAACAAATAAATATATTCAAAAAAATTGTATATGCTTTATATACTTAACTCTAAACTGAATATTATTATCGGCATAACATAATAAAACACCTTTTTTCTATTCATATTAATTTTAATTACAATAAGTGTCAAAATAATGAAGACGATTGAAAAATCTCAAAAAATAAAATTCTCGACAACGTAAAATTCTCGATTAATAAAATTACCGAAATTATAAAATTGACAAAACATAAAAATCCCGTATTGGAAAAATCCCGAACAGTTTATAATATTACCTAACTCCCGACATTTCGGCAATATTATAAATATATCAAAGTCCCGGCAAAAAATTTAGGAATAATAAAATATCCGAAATGGAAAATTCCCAAATAATACAAATCCCGAATTCGAACAATTAAAAAATTGCTTTTTAATGAATATTATTTATTCATTAACAATACAATAATCAAATATATTTATCAAACCAATTTTTTAAAAAAGTTTAAAAGTTTGTTAAATTATTGTTTAAACTTAAAATAACAATAATTTTATAAAAATTATATGAAATATAAATTTAAAAACTCGTGCGCCTTAAACAAAAAAAAGTAAATTTTTCCCAAAACTTTGTCTGTAACCTAATGAAATTTTCCAAACAAACTGTGGAGGATTCAATTTAGCACTGAATTATCTTGAAGTTTTTTCATTAATTTTTTTTTTTTAATTTACAATTTGATTTTTCAACATATTTTTTGTAATTTTTTCAAATACTATGCACATTTGTTTTCCGAAATATATATTTTTAACGATTGTTATTTTAAATTCAAACAAAAATTTTTTTAAACTTTAAACATTAAAAAAAATTCCTTGATAAAAAGACTTGATTAATTTATTCTTAAGAAATAAATAATATTTAACAACAAAAATAATTTTTATTGTTTAAATTCGGGAATTTTCTAGTTCCAATATTTTATTCGGCAATTGTCTGTAGAGAATTTTGAAATTTTTTCATATAAATCATTTACGATATTTTATAAATCAAAATAACATTTATATCTAATTCGTGAGACTCAAAATATGAAAATTTCTTTATCGTTATTCATTATAAAATAATTAATTAAATTAATAATTACCCGAGTAAAATTCTTATTTTGTTGATTTTTTCGTGCTCTTAGTTTATATATAATATTTAGATTTTAAAACATTTTTCAATATTCTAAGGGATTTAAAAAAATTTTTTTAAATCCATGCGGTTCTCAAGAATTTTTTTGAATTTCAAAAGATATACAAGGATTTCATACAATATGATTTATAAGATTTTAGAATATTTTGAAAAATTTCAAGGAATTTTTAAGAAGTGTCAATAAATTGAAAGAATTATAAATTATTTTAAATATTGTAGCGTATTTTAACAGATTCTAAGGAATTTTCAATATATTTTAATAAATTGGAGAAATTTTAAAGGATTTCAATAATTTGAAGGGCTTTGAAAAAATGTAGGGTAATTTTGAAGGTTCCAAAGAATTCTAAGAAGCTTTAAAAAATTTCAAGGAATTTTAATTGATTTGAAATAATATAGGGCACATAAAAAGATTGCAAGAAGTTTCGAGAAATTGAATGATTTGAAGGTATTTAAAACAATTTTTATGAGGTTTTATAGAATTTCCTAGAATTTTGAAAGGTATGTAAGGATTTTATAGGATCAATAAGGTCTTAGGATATTTCAAACGAAAGGAATTTAGCATATTCCAGGGGATTTTCAAAACATATTAACGGATTTTACCAGATTTCTGAGAATTTCAATGATTTTAAGAGATTTTAAATACTTTAAAGGTATTTTAATAAATTTATTCATATATCTCATAAATTTATTGTAATTCAATTTATTAAAAAGCATGTTTGAATTGAAATATAATGGGGATTTTCTATTATTTTGCGTTTTTCAACTTACTTTGTTTGTTGTAGATATATTTTGTGTTACTGGATAACAATGTTGAGATATACAAATTTTATAAATGAAAAATATTTTTATTCTGGATTGAATTATCAAATTTGATAAAAAATGTAATTTATTATATAATCTCCTAAAAATACATTAAGCTTTAAATAAATTTAAAAATGTTATTTTAAAACTAGCTGAAAGAAAAAAAGGAAAGAAATAAAAGGAAATAAATTTGTAAAAGTTAATATAAAATCTTTTTGTTTGAACAGAAAACACAACTATACATCATATTTGTTCTCAAATTTACTCACACTAATATGATTGATCTCGGAAATTGGTATTTTTGTTTTATTTTGAGCTGAAATAGTGAGAAAAAAAAATTCATTAAGATCTGCCTCATGTCCACATTTTTTTTAGAATTTGTGAAAGGTACGCATATCAAACTTGTATTTGGTTTAAAAATCCAAATATGAACAATTTAGAAAAAAATAATGCTACATCACAGAGTATACCTTTGGACGCAAAATTATTT
>JAUELO010000027.1:655693-665735 GCA_032357855.1 Amphibolips quercusostensackenii | reverse complement strand
GTGTAAAAAATGAAAAAGGTCTTGGATTATTCGCTGTAAACAATGGGTCTGGTCGACGGGTTATGGATCGTGAGAGACATATGGTTAATATGCAGTCATAGATCGGTTCGGACTCGCAGCCAATCGAGCAGCTTTACCATTATGACGTAACTCGATCGTCAGTATGCCCTTCGCCGCGGCGCGCCTTTCAAAGGGAATAAATCTTTCGTTTAGGCACCAAACAGAGCCGACTGTCGACGATAAACTGTATAGCTGCGAGCGAAGAGAGTAATCGATCGCACGGGTTTGCCATATACTTCAGCACTGTTGCTGCGAAAGGGAATGTCCGCTCTGGATCAATATTGCTAGACACACTGCAAAAATGTTTAGTTTGGACAACAAAATTTGGTTGAAACAACTAGATTTTGTTAGGACAACAAGCTATGGTGGAGACAACAAACATTGGTTAAGACAACAAGCTTTGGTTGGGATAACTAGCTTTAGTTGGGATCACAAGCTTTGGTTGGAATAATCATCTTTTGGTATAGACAACAAGCTGTGGTTGAGACAACAGGCTTTGTTTGTGACAACATACCTTGTTTAAACAACAAGCTTTGTTTGGGACAACAAGCGTTGGTTGAGATAACAAACTTTGGTTAAGACAACAGGCAATCTTTGGTGGTTACAACAAGCTGTAGTTGAGATAAAAAACTTTGTTCGTGACAACATACTTTGTTTAAGACAATAAGCTTTGGTTGGGACGACAAGCATTGGCTGAGGTAACGAGCTTTGGTGGAAACAACAAGCATTGGTTAGGACAGCAAGCTTTGGTTGGGATAACTAGCTTTGGTTGGGATAAGAAGCTTTGGTTGGGATCAAAATTTTTGGTTAGGATAACAATCTTTGGTGGGGACAACAAGATGTGGTTCAGACAACAAGCTTTGTTTGGGACAACAAGATTTGGTTGGGAAAACAAGCTTTGTTTGAGATAACAAACTTTATTCGGGACAATAAGCTTTGGATGGTACAACAAACTTTTTATTAGTAGAGATGATATTAGCTGCGACTACTTCGATGGTAAAACTAACTACCCATTTTTGTGTGTCAACAAGTCGCCGTTGGTACTCCTAACAATTTTGGTTCCCCAGATCTCTCGAGATATCTTGTTTGTTTTTTACGAATTTTTTCCCAATAATTATTAGGCTACAAGTTTTGTTTCTGGACGGAATCGGCAGAACTAAAGCCTAAGCAATAATACATCGATGGTAAAACTAACTCAACAGCTTTGTACGGCACAAGCCGTCGTTGGTAATCCTAAAAACTTTAGTTCCAAAGATTTCTTGGGACAGCTTATTTGTTCTTTGAGAATTTGTTTCTAATAATTCGTAGGTTACAAGTTTTGTTTCTTGGCGTCATAAGCGGAACTCAAGCCTGGGCATTGCTGTCACGCTGAAAAAAGGGTTGATTCGGATAACTAGCTTTTTATTAGTAGAGATGGTGTTAACTGATTCTCTGAGATAATTTTCCAGAATTTTAAGGTCAAGTGTTGTTGCCGAATTTTCGGGACGACTAGCCAAGCACATGAAAAATATTAGACTAGTCATCCCGAATTTCGGGATGACGAGACACTTCGTTAATTTTTATTCAAATAATACACAAATAATTTCAGAATTTATATTATCAGTTTTTAGATGCTCAGACCTTCTGCGAGAGTTATTGATTTATAGATAAAATTTATTTAATTTAAATAAAATCTCTGAGTTAAACAATGGTGTGTTTGAATCAAATAAATTTTGTCTTGATAAATTAAATATGTGTTCAAGTCAATCAAATATTTTACCAAACATTTAAATATTTATTTATTACAATATTTATTTGCCCCTATATCAGTGAAAAAATTTGTTTAAATTTAACAAAAATTTTTTTGAGTATAACAAAAGATTTAAGTGTTAAAATGAAAATTTCACAGTAGGGAAATAATAGATCGCTTAACAGTATCAATTTTACATTTAAAGGTTTGGTTGGTTAGGGTCTGACTGTATTTTGACTTATAAGTTTAAAAAATTTTTTATTCCAGGAAATAATTTTTTTGGTTAAAATAATGAGATTAAATTAATTATTTCTTTAATCTTTGCCGTCTAATTTATTTTAATTGAAAAAATTGTTTAATTTAAATAAATAGTATCAAACAAATAATTCCTTCATTTAAAAAAAAAAAAAGAAACACGTTATTATTTAAAATTAAACTTTATATTTTAAATTTAATCAAAAAAAGTTTAAAGAATCTATTAAGTTGAATTTTCGATAAAAAAATATGACTTTTTACAAGTGAAATTTTCAACAAAATAATGAAAATTTCAACCAAATAGTAAAATGTTTAACGAAAAGAAATGAATTTTAAACCCATAATATAATAGTAGACTTTTCAAATAAGAAGTATTAATTTTCAATGAAAAAATATAATTTAAACAAAAAAGTAGAATGTCCAACAAAATAATTGAAGATTAAACCAAATAGTTGGAATTCCAGCCCTGAGAGGTGAATTCTGAATTAAAAATATAATAATTGACTTTAAAATGAAAAAGAATTCACCTTTAAGCAAAGAAGATGACTTTTAAAAAACATAGTTGAATTTCGAAAAAAATAATTAAATTTTCAACCAAATGGTAGAATTTTAAACAAATGAGATGAATTCTGAACCAAAAATATAATTGTAAACTTTTAAATTAAAAATAATGAACTTTAAATGAAAAAAGATAAATGTTCGAAAATACAATTGAATTTCCTACTAGATGAATTTGCAACCGCATAATAGAATTTTGAACCAAAGTAGATGAATCCTGAAATAATAGTTTTCTCAATAAAGAAGAATTAACTTGAAACCATAACAGATGCGAATTTTCAACAATTAAAGACGACTTCCCTTACCAAAAGATGAATTTTGAATTCAAAGGTTGAATTTTCAACATAATAATAAAATTTTCAACCAAGTTTTAGATTTTTTAATCAAACGATATAACTTTTTAACCCAAAATATAATGAATACTAAATTTTTCAAATAAAGAGAATTAACTTTCAAGCAAAAAATGACTTTTTAAGGACATTGTTGAACGTTTAATAAAATAATTTAGTTTTCAACCAAATAGTAGAATTTCTGACTAAAATAAATGAAATATGGACTAAAGCTATGATTGTAGACTTTCTAGTTAGAAATAATCAACTGTCAATCATGAAAGATGAATTATCAACCAAAAAATATGACTTCTACCAAAAATGATTTTCATTCCAAAAGGACGCATTTTTAACAAAACAGCTGGATATTTTGACAAAATAAGATGACTTTTCAACAAAATAGTTAAATTTTCAACAAAATTATGCGAATTTTATGTAAATATAAAATTTTGGAATCAAAATATATTAATTTTAAACCCAAAATATATAAATTTTGAACCCGAAATATAATAGTAGACTTTTCGGATAAAGAGGATTAAATTTAAACCAAAAGAGGACTTTTTTAGAACATTGGTGATTTTGTTGTTGTTGAACATTGTTCAACAAAATATTTAAATATTCAACCAAATATTAGATTTTTGAATCCAAAGACATACATTTTTAACCGAAAATATAACAGTAGAATTTACAAATAAAGAGAATTAACTTTCAACCACTAAAATGATTTTGTGAGAAAATTGCTGAATTTTTAATGAAATAATTTACTTTCAACCAAACAGTATAATTTTTAACCAAAAGAAATAAATTGTGGACTAAGAATATGGTCGTAAACTTTTTAGTTAGAAATAATCGACTGTCAATCATAAAAGATGAATTGTCAACCAAAAATATGACTTTTCTAACAAAAATGAATTTTCAATCCAAAAGGACGATTTTTTAACAAAACAGTTGAATTTTGGACGAAATAAGATGACTTTTTAAGTGGATAGTTTAATTTTCAACAAAATAATGAAATTTTCAACTAAGTGTTAGATTTTCAAATCAAAGCATATAAATTTTCAACCCGAAATATATAAATTTTAAACCCAAAATATAATAGTAGACTTTTCAAATAAAGAGGATTAACTTTAAATGAAAAGATGACTT
Organism: Amphibolips quercusostensackenii; assembly: GCA_032357855.1. Classification (NCBI taxonomy): domain Eukaryota; kingdom Metazoa; phylum Arthropoda; class Insecta; order Hymenoptera; family Cynipidae; genus Amphibolips; species Amphibolips quercusostensackenii. Next base: position 661,658 of record JAUELO010000027.1, on the reverse strand, counting down.
TTTAAGAACATTGGTGATTTTTTGTTGTTAAACATCGTTTAACAAATAATGAAATTTTCAACCAAATATTAGGTTTTTGAATCAAAAGATATATATTTTTAACCCAAAATATAATAGTAGACTTCAAATAAAGAAAATTAACTTTCAACCACAAAAATGACTTTTTAATAAAATTGCTGAAATTTCAATGAAATAATTTAGTTTTCAACCAAATAGTAGAATTTTCCACTAAAATAAATGACATTTCTACTAGAAATGAATTTTAAATCCAAAAAGACGAATTTTTAACAAAACAGTTGAATTTTCCAAAATAAAAGGTGACTTTTTAACAAAATAGTTGAATTTTCAACAAAATAATTAAATTTTTTACCGAATATTCACTTTTTTCTAATAACTGCGTTATTTATTTCTAAAAATACATGCCAGTCATCTATTTATTATGGTGCCACATATTACGTGAAATACGTTTTCGAAAGCTTTCATGTATATAAAGACATTGAGCTGTAACCCAGTTTACTTGTCTATAGGGGCGGTAGGCGGGTGGGCGGAAAATTACTCCCGGCCTCGTGAAGTAAATAATGTACTTGCGTATAATGAGAAATTGAGAACTCCAAATGGAGAAAACTCATTTTGGATGTAAGCGAGCAAAGATAATAAAGCAGGTTAAAAATGAGGCCAAAAAATTCGAATTATGTAATTCAAATTCAGAATTAAAACTATTATATAAAAGAAATTGGAATTGGAATTAGACTAACATATATTTGCAGATGATAAATCGTTGGAGAAACATAAATGATTATAATTATTTTTTGTTTCTTTGAATCAAACAAATTCTTTCTTTGATGTAGGGTCAGACAAAAATTTGAATAATTCAAACAAATCTTTTATTTTTTATTTGAACAAAATTTACTTGGTTCAAACATGCCATTGTTTAACGCAAACAAATTTTATTTGAATAAAACAAATTTTATTTTTGATATAGGGTCAAACAAATGTTTCTTTGGTTAAAAAAATGTATATTTTTGTGTATTTTGACAAGATATTTATGAGTAATCATATTATTATAAATGATTATACCACTTTAAACAGTGTCATGGTGATGTTATTCAATACACATTTTTGAAGAAATCTGATCACTGATTATTGATTTTTAGTGAATTTTCACGGATGCAAATAGCTACACTAAGAAAACTGTTTGTTTGAATCAAATAAACATTTGTTTGACTCTGAATCGAAGCCAGAATTTGTTTGATTTAAATAAAATTTGTTTGGATCAAACAATGAAGTATTTAAAACAAATAAGTTCTGTTGAAATAAAACAAATATTTTTTTCAATCACTCAAATATTTGTTTGACCCTATATCAAAGTAAGATTTTCCTGGATTCAAAAAAACATTATTCTAAATGTATAAAATTATATGTCACTGTATGTGTCTCAGTGAAATTCTACTATTTCAAATTTGGAGAGTATAAAAATAGAAATAATTTAATTTCCTTGTAGCTAATTTGTTATTATGCGAGATCATTTTCCGTTGTGACTTACAGTAAAAAAGTTATTTGCAAGAGATAAAAGCTACAGAAGATAGTAAAACACCTTTTTTCCTTTTTCTCTTTTTACATTTCTTGTGAAATTGCTAATGCGGTATTACTTTTTCTAATGTCGCTTATCTTTAGATTTTTTGTTGCACTTTGTCCTTGGCTTTTATTCTAAAAATTTAATGTATTCCATATAGATGAAATTGCTTGTGTAATCAATCCATCAATCAATCCGGTAACCGAAGGATATTGTTTTATTAAGCATGTAAAGATTGTCAGTTTTTCTTTTATTTTTTTTTTCTTTATTAAATTTGAATCAGATAAAATGAAAATAAAAATTTCTTGCTTGAACTTAAAATTCAACTGTTTTGTTCAAAATTAGTTTTTTGGATAGAAGATTAGTTTTTTGGTTTAAAAATTCATCTTCTGGTAGAAAAGTCGTTTTTTTGTTAAAAGTGAATTCTTTTCCATGAAAAAGTCTACTTTCTTATATTATTGGTTCAGATATCATCTCTTTTGGTTGAAGATTCTACTATTTAATAAAAAATTAAATTTTTTTATTAAAAATTCAACTATGTTGTTGAAAAGTCATATTTTTAATTAATAATCAAATTATTTTGTTAAATATTCAAATATTTTTTCAAAAAGTTATCTTTTTTGGTTGAAAGTTACTTATTTTTATTTGCAAAGTCTGCTTTTTTATTTTTGGTCCAGAATTTATCTCTTGGTTAAAAATTGTACAATTTGGTTGAAAATTGATTTATTTTGTTCAAAACTCAATTACGTTGTTAAAAATCATCTTTTTTGGTTGAAAATTCGTCTTTTTGGATAGAATATTCGTCCTTTTAGACTGAAAATTAATCTTTTGGTAGGAAAGTCATTTTTTTTGGTTAATAATTCATCTTTTATAGTTGAAAGTCAATTACTTTTAATTAAAAAGTCAGTGAAAATTCATATTCAAATAAAAAAGTCATTTTTTTTGTTTAAAATTCATTTTTTTGTCGAAAATTTAACTGTTTTCTTAAGCATTCGTCTTTTTGGATAAAAACTTTGTCCTTCAGGATTTAAAATTTATCTTTTGATAGTATCTTTTTTGGTAAATCAATTCAACTGCCTTCTCTAGAATTTGTCTTTTGGGCTTAAAAATTCAACTATTTAATAAAAATTTTAACTGTTTTTGGTTGGTGTTATCTTTCTTGTTTAAAATTTTGAATATTTTATTGAAGATTAATCTCCGTAGTATGAAAATTCAATAATTTAAATAAAAATCCAACTTATTGGTAGAAAATTTTCTCTTTTGCTTGATACTTTAACTATTTTGTTGTAAATGCAAATGTTTGGTTAAAAATTGAACTTTTAGGATGAACATTCATCTTTCTCGGTTGAAAATTAAGTTTTTTGTTGAAAAAAGTCTAATTTTTGTAAAACATTCTAAATTTCAGTTATAGAAAACTGATCTTAAGAATATGGTCCTAACATTAATGTTATTTAAAAGGATTTATTTCCATATTATTTCTCTTTTTTCTTTGACAATCCCCCCATGTCTCCTGTTTTGAGAGCATTTTGGGCAGTGAAGTCTAAAACCATTTTTACAATAATTTACATTATATATTTTACCTCCGGGTTCTAAGATGTTAATTCTTTTCAAATTTAAATAATAAATCCATTAGTATTGAATAATAAATATTACACGAAAAAAATATAAGCTGTCTATTATATGGATTTCATTTTTATTTGGACAACTTCATACATTATGACATATGGATCATCGGTTTTCTTAATTTATGAAAATTTTATGTCTATAAATTGAGAAACCAAATAGTTGAATTTTTAGCATACAAAGATGCACTTTTGATCAAATGGTCGAACTTTCAAACAAAAAAGATTAAAATCAATTAATTATTCATTTTAGTATTTTAGACAAAAAGACAAATTTTTTAGAAGACAGTTAAAATTTTATCAAAAAAGTTCATTTTCGACCAAAAAGAGATAAATTTTCTACCATGAAAGATGAATTTTTAACAAAAGAGTAAAGTTTTTGAGCTAAAAAGTCTGATATATTCTTAGAAAACAGTAAACTTTTAAATCGGAAAAGATAAATTTTTAAGAAAAAAGATGATTTTCAATCAAGAAAGATAAATTTAAAAAAATAATATTATCATTATTAATATATATTTTTAGCAAGATAGTTGAATTCACAACGAAAAAGTTGAATTCTCAACAAACAAACAAATTTTTCTGCTTAAAAAGACGACTTTTTAACAAATAGGAATTTTCTACAAAATAGTAACATTCTTAACCAAAAAGTTGGAATTTCAACAAATAAAATTAATTTTTTTCCGAAAGCCGACTTTTTAACAAAATCTATGAATTTTCTACCCAATAGTTGAATTTTTACTTCTACAATATACAGGATAAAGTTTCAACCAAAAATGGAATAATTAATTTTCAGATAAAACCTCTGATAAAAGGATAACTTTGAGAAAATTGTTAAATTTTCAACCAAAAAGATCAATTTTTGACCAAGAAGATTAATGTTCTATCAAAAAATACGAGTTAACTTTCAACAAAGTTGTTATGTTATATGAATTTTAAACAAGATTGTTAAATTTTGAAGCCAAATAGGAGAATTATCTACAAAAAAGTTGGATTTTTAATGTGAAAATAAAATTTTTCAAGAAGAAAGTTTAATTTTCAACCAAATAGTTAAATGTTTAACATAAAAGTTGGTTTAAATGCAAATAGTTGAATTCTTAACTATAATTGTAAATCCTTAATAAAAAGATTAAATTTTCTACAAACTAGTTCAACTTTAAGTCAAATAATCGAATTTTCCACCAAAAAACATGAATTCTCAACGAGGCATGTAACAGTTGGTATTTCAACCAAACAATTGCATTTTTAATAATAAAGATCAATTTTAAACCAAGAAGATTAAATTTCTAACCAAAAAGACGAATTTTCAATAAAATACATGAGTTTTTAACCAAAAAGTTGAACTTACAACTAAAAAAGAGAAATTTTCTCCCAAATATTTAAATTTTCAACTGAAAAAGATAAAGTAACCTAAATGGTATAGTTTAATTGTCAGTTCAAAAAATTTATTTTCAACCAAATATGAAACGAATTTTCATAAAAATAGTTACATTTTCAACTAAAGAGATGAACCTTTAACTAAAAAAATACATTTTCAACAAAGTAGATAAATTTTTGATCTAAAAGATGACTTTTTAACAATACAGTTGCATTTAAACAATATAATATGATTTTTGACCAAATAATAGAATTTTTAAACAAATGACATGTATTCCGAACCAAAAATGTAATAGTATCCTTTTCAATCATAATAATAAACTTTTTCCCAAACTTATAGTTGGATTTTCTTATTGGGTTCAAGTTCTAAATTTTATCTAAGTTCGCAATGTTACTTCCACAATATCCCCCCTCCTCTCTTAGCAACAACCTTAGTTTTCACCCCCTCCCCAACTGGTAACGTACTTTATATAAAATACCGCCAGGCCACTCATTCTTTTTTTGGATTACACCACTGATCATCTATTACAATAGTAGTTCCACACACTGTTAGAAAAATTTGTATTAAATTTAATGCAAATGTATATGAAGTCGTTTGCATAAACAGTAGTTAAAATGTAATATATATAAAAATATGGAAAGCTGTGCATTGTATATTAAATATAATATACAGGTTGGTGTACAGCGTGCTTGAAAACTCAAAGTGCTTACATTTCTTCAAATCTTGTCAGATATTTGCAATCGAAGTAATAATCTAGAATTCGTTGATTGATTTGCTTGTTATGATTAATGTGCGATATACATGTGGAAATTTTTCTAAAATTTTCCCTGAATGGTAGAAGTTCAATGTGAGCACAGTTGATTGTAGGTTTGATCTGTTATTTATTTGTGTAATTGAACAATTTTATTTTTGGTTACCTGGAAGAAGGTATCATGTTTTAATAATAAGAATAGAAAATTACTTTTTGATTTTCTATAAAATGGAATTATCTGAGCGATTATCATGAATGCATATGAAATTTAATAAACACGTTTCTGATAGCGATTTCATCTTCTTGAGACATTAATCTTAATATGCATTGGTATTTTAAATTTAATTCTATTTTTAACAGTGTATCTTACTAACTAGTTGGTACAACTAACCGTTTCTTTTAGTGCAAGTCAATGAAATTCATTGAAACTCAGCAACGACACAGAAAATGAATTTCCAAAGTAGAAAACATCAGGAATATTTCAATATCTCGTAAAAAATGAAAATAAAATGTCTCCTTGGCTGTATAAGAAAGAAAAAGAACCTTGTAACCACCCGGTAGAGATTCAGAGGCTGCTTGTAGCAGAAACGGCAGCGAGATGAAAACGTTCGTATTGGTCAAAGTACATCTATGTAGAGGATAAT